>CAUYRT010071000.1:0-28832 GCA_963574885.1 Lepilemur ruficaudatus
CTGGAGCTGTCCATTTCTGATACATGGTGTTTTGATGCTCAGTTTTTAGGTACATATATATTAAGTATATGCTGTAGAATGGAATCCTTTATTACTATGTAATGCATCTCCTTATCACTAATAATTTTCCTCGCTTTGAAATTTGTTTTGTACAAAATTAATACAGCTAATCCAATTCTCTTTCAAAATATATAAATAAATAAACAAGTAAAAAGAAAAAAAAAGAAAAAAAAAATAAAATAAAATAAAAAAAAAAGGCTCATATTGGCATGAGGGATAAAGAGAAACTAAAACACAGTAAGAATTGTCCTATGAGTTATTTTAAAAAGACTAAGTTAAGATCACTGTGTTCTTTTGGTATGTAATATATGTCTTAGGATTCTGTCAGATTTGGTGATAAACTGGCGCAAGTGTAAAATAATAAAACCATATACCAGAAGTTTATTGCAACATTGTTTATAATGGCAAAAGATTGGAAACAACTTGAATGCCTCTCATTACCAGACCAGTTTAACAAATTATTATGTTTATATACAAAAGAAGACAATATAGCTCTTAAAAGAATAAGGTGATTCTGTTTGCAAGATTATGGAATGAGCTTTGAAATTTGTTAAGTGAAAAAGCAAGGGCCAGGCGTGCTGGCTCACGCCTGTAATCCTAGCCCTCTCTGAGGCCGAGTGGGGAGGATTGCTTGAGCTCAGGAGTTGGAGACCAGCCTGAGCAAGAGGGAGACCCTGTCTCTACTAAAAATAGAAAAAATTAGCTGGACAACTAAAAATCTATAGAAAAAATTAGCTGGGCATGGTGGCACATGCCTGTAGTCCCAGCTACTTCGGAGGCTGAGGTAAGAGGATTGCTTGAGCCCAGGAGTTTGAGGTTGCTGTGAGCTAGGCTGATGCCACCGTACTCTGTCTTAAAAAAAAAAAAAAAAGGCAAATTGCCCAGATGTATATAGTTTGCTGGCATTATATATATGTGGAATAAAACAATATATAAATATTTGTTTTTGTGTGCATAAATTACCTCAGGGAGGATACCAAAAACTTATAACTGGTTGCCTTGTGGCAAGGGTATGAGAAAGACTTCACATTTTACCGTTCATGCCTCTGTGCCTTTTGGAGTCTGTATCATAGGTACATGTTTCCTATTAAAAAATCAATAGTAAAATATATTCACCTGTTCCCTTGTTATAACATGAAGAAAGTGTTGCTTAATGCTCCTGCTTCTGTCTTCCTGTATCTTGCCACCACCTGTCATCTTGTAGATTACAGCTCACCACTGTATTTTTTTTTTTAAGTACATGGTATATATTAGCCGTCAGGCAAAGAGTTCTTTGCTTTATGCAGTGCAAAACATTGCAAATTATTTGCTTTTTGAAGATTTTTTTAGCAGGACTTATTTTTCTAGAATTTTTGTGAACTCATGATTGGTGATGAATTGGTATAATAAAAAGTGAACAACATTCAGTTTGTCAGAAACAACCTTGGATCAAGTTAAACTAGTCATTCTCAGGAGATATGGTTTTGATTGGTATTTTTTAATGTCACATAAGGGTGTTGTTAAAAAGTTTTTATTTGTTGCAAATATATTCCTAATTTGTTGTTTACTTTTAAGAGTTAGTTAATATTGTGTAGAAGTTTAAACATATATGTGACTGTGTTTTCTTCTGTGGTTTTTTAAACTTAGAAATTAGGACTGGGTGCAGTGGCTCATGACTGTAATCCTAGCACGGTGGGAGGATCACTTGAGACCAGGAGACTGAAACCAGCCTGGGCAATATAGTGAAACCCTCGTCTCTACAAAAAAGAAAAAGAAAAAAATAAACTTAGAAAAATTATTTGGTCACTTAATATTCAGTCTCCTTTGTACCTAATTTTTATGATTTCACTTTTTGTACATTTTACTATTTATTTGCTACATGGGCACAAACTTCATAGAGTGAAAGTTTTACCATGAGTTTATGGTATGATTCTCAGTGTTAGAGGTTCCTTGACCCAGCAATATATTACTTTATCCAGAGATGAGCAGATTCTGTCACTAACCACACTCACAAGGCTGATTATAAATTTGAGTCCCAGGATAACCAATATTTGGGGGAGTAACTTATGGGAGATTCTAATTATTGAGTCCATGTAAGAATACAAATTTCAGATCACAAAGTTGTTTGACACACTCTAAGGACCATTGGAATTATATGAATATTTACATTAAGTTAGGGTAACTGGATAGATAACTGTTTTCTCTCTTAGAGACATGTTTGTGTAGATAAAATATCATGGATAATTATTAATAATTAGATTGCTACACATCCTACATAGTGCCAAAGACAGACTAACAAACTAATGGCTATCTGTACATTTTTTACTTTTCTTCGTCTTTTAAAAAGGAATATGACTTTCTGTCTTTCAGAAACCTGAATTCTCCAGTTTCCAGATACTTGAGGATAATCACTCAAGTGTACCGTAGTATGGAAAGGAGAGAGCAAAACTATTATGAAGGCTTTAACAAATCAGTATACATGGCAAACATTTGGGCTTCCTTAAGTTATATTGACATTGTAGCAGGAAGTGATTGATTTGCTTTGTAAGGAGATATGTTATTTTTCATATTTATTGTCAGGCTCAATTTTCCCCTATCTTGTATTTCAGGGAGGAAATAATGCTGGCCATACAGTTGTTGTAGATTCTGTGGAATATGACTTTCATCTTTTACCCAGTGGAATAATTAATCCAAATGTTACTGCATTCATTGGTAAGAATATAAACTGAACTGGTTGTTTATTTTTGCTTATTTTTGCCTCCTGACCGATCACGGTATTCATTTTTATTATCAAAACCAATTTATTCTGTCACCAGATGGTTCATTGATCCCTCACTAATTTTGACCTTGATACCTTCTAGAATATACCTAACTTTGGCTATTTGTAACTCTTAGATCTTTTAGCAGTAACTCTTTTTGGAACAATTACTTTGCATTTATCTGTGATCATTGGCAATCTTAATTCTATAAAGAAGTATTACATCATCAGATCAGTTTTCCGGATGCTTTTAACTGTGACTCACAGAAATACAAGAGGTTCATGGATTGGCTCTGTACCCTAACAACATGTGATACAATCTGTTATTTTCTATTTTACTTTTTAATATTTTAAAATATTAATCACAGTCCTCTCAATTGATTTTATGACTACTAATAGGGTGTGATTCCCCAATTTGAAAGACACTGATCTAGAAGCCAGGCATAGTGGCACACGCTTGCAGTCCCAGCTGCTTGGGACACTGAGGTGGGAGATGGCTTGAGGGCAGGAGTTCAAGACTGCCATGTGCTATGATTGTGCCTGTGAATAGCCACTGCACTCCAGCCAGAGCAACACAGGGAGACCCCATCTCTTGGGAAAACAAAACAAAACATTGATCTAGAGTCTACTGTGAACAGGTTCCATTTGCCTAAAAATACATACTTCGAAGTATTTCTTTCAAAATAACATGTTTCACTTTGTTTCAAAGAAATTTCAAATTATGTTGAATGTAATTTTAGTGTTTTTCGTTCTCTGTATTATATTCTATTATATATTTATATTGTACTACTATTTAAAACTTGGAATCATTTCCATGATAACTCCCTGATAAATCAGAATGTCATATAAATTATATATGCTACACTATAATTATAGATGTTTAAGGTTGGAATTTGTTTTCCTTTAGGAAATGGTGTGGTAATTCATCTACCTGGATTGTTTGAAGAAGCAGAGAAAAATGTTCAAAAAGGAAAAGGTATGGAAGAATGAATCTGCCTGGTAACCAGCTTTTTTTTTTGTGAAGTTTTATTAGCATCTCATGCCAGACAAACATAACATTTTTGTTTTACACTTTAAAATTTAGGTTATTATAGGATAAAATTTTAATGTCAGTTATTAAATTTGATTCATTATAATCATTCTTTTAGACAAGACATAACATGTAGTAATGTCATTTGTAAGTCCTGATTTTTTTACACATAGGTCATCTGCAAACTTTATCTTAAGGTAGTTAGGATTACTATATATTGGTGGCAAAAGTCAAGGAAATTCCTGAGTTGCACACTGTCAGTCTTGTTTCCTAGAGGATCTAGAGCTCTCCCGTGGTTGCTACAAGCCAGGGGTAAAAAGTGGTTTAAGTCCCTCCTTCTAAATGAGAGAAATACTGCTTTTATGCAATATATTCATTCCCATCTCCTTAAAAGAAATAACCTTGGATTCTTGCCTTTACTGATCTCTTGGATTTTTAGAGTTCTGTTTACATCCAGCTTGGCTACCTCATTAGGTTATGAAGGGAATTTGACACTATAAATATGGGTTGAACATCCCTAATCCAAAAATATGAAGTCTGAAATGCTCTAAAATCTGAAACTTTTTGAGCACTGACATGACAACACAAGTGAAAAATTGCACACCTGACCTCATACAATGGGCTAGAGTCAAAATGCAGGCATATAACACACGAGTTTATTCAGCATCCCCAAGGGGAAAAACACCTCAGCCCCTTTTAGCTGTGATATATCTTTTCCACACACGCCCAGATTCCCCCATGCAGGCACACCCACAAAGGGTAATAAAATGGCACATATGCAGGCTGGATGCGCCAACAGCATTAATAAATATAGCATACAGTAAGCTTTTAATCACAGCACAGCACTGTAGGGAGAGCCTGGAAGCCTGCTATTGTTTTTGTTGCTGTTGTACAACAGCTGATATACAGGTATTCTGGTGATGCGTCTGTGCTGCTTAGCTACCCTGAACACATTATTTTTCACTGTATTAATGGTATGTCATATTTTTTACTGTTAAGTACTTATGTGTGAGTACGTGTAAGAAATTGATTACTTATTGGTAGCATATATATTCAAAGTCAGGGATGACAGTGTTGCCAAACAACCACAGATTATTGTCTTCACAGGTGGCTGAGATAGTGACATCTTTGCTTTCTGATGGTTTTATTACACAAACTTTGTTTCATGCACAAAATTATTTAAAATACTGTATAAAACTAATTTCAGGCTACATGTGTAAGGCGTATATAAAACATAAATGAATTTCATGTTTAGACTTTGGTCTCATCCCCAATGTGATGATATTCCAGCATCCGAAATCTGAAATACTTCTGCCTCCAAGCATTTCAGATAAGGGATATTCAACCTGAAATACAAAATTGAGGAAAATCATTAGTATAGTTTCCCCTTAGATTAGCTCAAATTTAAAATATTGAATTATATTACTGTTGTTAAAGTTTATTGTTCAGGTCTAAAAGTAGCAATCTGTCCTCAAGTGTTCCTAACAACTAAATATGACTTTACAGAACCCTGTCTTTGCTACTATCTCTGTTGTATTCCCTGCATTTGTACTTATGTTCTAGTCTCTGCTTTTTATTTTTTTTTATTTTTATTTATTTTTTTTTTGAGACAGAGTCTCACTCTGTTGCCTGGGCTAGAGTGCCATGGCATCAGCCTAGCTCACAGCAACCTCAAACTCCGGGGCTCAAGCGATCCTTCTGCCTCAGCCTCCCGAGGGAGTAACTGGGACTACAGGCCAGCTAATTTTTTCTATATATTTTTAGTTGGCCAATTAATTTCTCTGTATTTTTAGTAGAGACGGGGTCTTGCTCTTGCTCAGGCTGGTTTCGAACTCCTAACCTTGAGCAATCGCCCGCCTCGGCCTCCCAGAGTGCTAGGATTACAGGCGTGAGCCACCGTGCCCAGCCTAGTCTCTGCTTTTTAAGTTGGTCAACTTGAGGTTCCCCTGCTGCTCTCTGCTCTGCTTCATCCCTTTTAGTATTAATGATTTTGCCCGACTCCGTTTTTCATTCTGGCCTATCTGACCCTGCTGAATCTGCTTTACTGAATTTTTTTGTATGATTTTCTTTATAATATTCCCTCAACTAACTTTAGAATACATATTTACATGTCATAACAACTGTGGGGGGGGAGTGCTTAATATTCCAGGTTTACTTTTTAGTACATTACCTTTAGTACATTAGCAAGGAGGTTCTCCGCCTTAATCCATAAGGAATAAATTTTCAAAACAAATTTTTGCATATTAAGGTAACTAATTTTTAATATCCCAAGATTAATTTTGAAAATGTTTGGAGCTTGACAGTTTATCCTTGGAACCCATATAGCCTGCTTTAAAGTACTGTTTTTAATGATAACCATCTATTTGCATTCATTTATTCATGTAACAATCATTTTTTTGAACATTTATTGGATAATAGGTCCCATGCTATGAAAATTCACAGCCTCTGCAGTTACAGTTACAAAATACTGTAAACTATCTCTTAATCATGTCAGTTCACAGTTAAATGGAATAGATAGATATATCTCATTACAATTCAGTATAATAAGTGCAGCAATTGACAGTACTTTGGAGGGATTAGTGAGAATATCATTATTTTCTTTAATCATGTTTTTATAATTATCTTTTGAGAAAGGGCACCATTCCCTTGCCATTCCTAAAATTAACTCCCTTCTCTCAAGTGCTCCCTGCTAGGTACCTAAGCCCCCACCCCAACCCGAATAGCAAAAAATGTTATTTTCGTACCATTTACTTTTTGGATTCCTGGAAGTATTTTGTGTGGATGTGACTGGTTTAAGTTTGGAGTTTTTTAGAGCAAGACACTGATGTGTGACTGATGTGGATATAGAATGAAGGACAAGTAAGAAAACTCTCGTTAGACGTGATGTTTCCTGTGCAGAAGAAAAGATACAAAAACGATAGATTCATTAAAAACAATTTCAGACATTATATTTCTAAAGAAATTAAGATTTAAAAACTGTTACAAAAATGTTTTGTGAAATATATCTTTTCTCCTTCCCTCTAGGACTAGAAGGCTGGGAAAAAAGGCTTATTATATCTGACAGAGCTCATATTGGTAAGGAGGACATACTGCATTTATTTATAACTATCTTTTCATCAGAAATTTATCAAATGACAGCATTTATTAACCAATTTTGTCTTTTTATTTAACCTAAATAGGATGGATTGTAATAATTGGGTTCTAAATACAAAACAATCTTATTAATTTTAACAGGTGATTTTTCATCCCTTACCCATCTCCTACCCTCCTACCCACCTTTGGGGATCTTCAATGCCTAGTAATAATTACTGCTTTTTAAATGATTCAGACTTCAGTCAGACTACTCTTCTTCTCCATTAGTTAGAGCAAACTGGATTCTAAAATTATTTACTTCAACCACTACCAATAAATTCAGGGTTTTCTTCCCTATTATCCTATCTCTGGAGCTATAGAATGACATGGTTAAGAGATTGTTTACTTCAAATAAGTTATTTTATTGCATTGCTAAGATTATACACAGGAATAACCAGGGAAGAGAAATAAGAAGTATAAACACTGTAGTATAAACCAACTATATGACTGATCCAAACTCTTAAATTATATTTAAATAGGTATGTGTACTGAGGCAATAGCTGCTCTAGTGTTAGCAATTGACCTATATTTAAAAGGCAGCCGCCTCAAGGTTCTTACAGTATTTCTCAGTCAAGTACAGAAATTAAATAACAGTGCGTCTAGGTAAGAGCTGTAGACTTAAATCCTGTGCATAATCTTAGTAACCCAGTAAAGTCACTTATTTGAAGTAAACTGTACTGGATTTAACTTAAAGTTTTTATGTGAAAATGTCCTCCTCATCATTACGTTGTTTGCCACAGGCTTCTTTTTATTCTATAAAATGTGAAAAGAACAATTTGTTATTTTTACTGCAAAACATTTTTATGTTAATATATACTCTTATATATTGTCTGAGTAGGCTGGTTACCCTTGAACACAAGACTTTGATAGCTGTTTGTTAGTGTGACTGGATAAAATGTGGAATGCGTCCATGTTTTCCATAAAACAAAATAGGCTTGTGAGTGGTTTATATTTCACCTGACTGTGTTTAAACTATGAAAATATTATCAGTAGTACTTTTATTTAAATGGAATGTTTTTTATATTTCTAGAATAATTAGTAGCATAGATGCATAACCAAGAGAAAAAACAAAAGAAATAAAGAAGCTTTGCAGTCCCAATAATAACATGCAATTTGGATAAGGACAAAAGTGCTCTGTTTTGCTTTCCATAGGAAGGAGGTTGTCATTTTTGTTGCCCATTTAAAGCTGATTTTAAAAATACTTTTGGTTATTAGCTTATCTTAGAACTTTTATATATCACTATAGTGCTGTGATATGGAAAGCAATATAGTGTTAGTATTTTTTTGTACTGACAGTCTCTTAGGTATGTAAGGAAAAATATTTTTGTGAAGTGCTTTTGTGGTATTTTTGTCTGTTTACACTCATTACTCATTAACCTTATTTTATTCTGTTACCAGTAGACATCTTTTCCTTTCATGGTTTTTATGTGTAGCCTTTTGGTATTCATTGCCCCTGTCTTATAGATAAAGTAAGCCACTGTGTTAGATGATAAAAACTACTTCAGAATATTCTGATGGTCCTTTGTTGTCTGCTCTGTGAAATTCAGTATCATAATCAGCATACCATAATTGAGGATTACAAAACAGGATAATACCTAATATCTGTCCTTTGAGTAACATATGGCCTCAGTGTATATTATCAAATAGTGTGGCTGTATGTAAGTATATACTGATTATATCAGTTTGTTGGAAAGAGCATTGTGGTAAGAGACATCTGTGTTTGCATCTGGATTCTCCACCTTTCTTCTTCATTGCAAATGCTTTGGGTCATCACTTGACAGTTTGCATCTTTCGGTACAACATGGTGGTTTAGCATGTTACTTAACTACTTTAGACTACCAAAAAACAAATAAAGTAGTAACGCCAAGGGATCAAAAGGCTCAGAGTAACAGGAAAATAATGTGGTTTAAACCACAACAGATGTGAATTAATATTATTATTAAATATTTTATTTATAATTTTTTCTTTAAAAATTATTTTTTCTTTTCCATAAATGTATATCCTTAAAGGAAAGTATTTCTGGTAGAAGAGAACTGAGCTTAGAAAAGATAAGCTCAGACTAAAATTTAAGTGTTAGTAGTAACATATGTAATAATATATGTATATGCTTTAAAATGTATAGTATTAAAAAGCCTGTAAAACATGTATTTTAATATATTTGATTCTATAATGGTGAAAAGGAATGAATGGTGTCATTTAAAAAATCAAATAACTGGACAATTGCCTGAGAAGCATTGCTGTAAAACCACCTCAGGGACACTGTCCTCTAATCTGGGACTGAAAGGACAGTTCTTTAATATAAGCTCCATTGTAATGTATGGCATTAGAACTCATTTCAGAACTGAGCACAGGATCTGGTACATAGATGCTTAAAAATATTAATTTCTAAAGATTTAAAGTTTTTTCCCATAATATCATGAGATTCAGTCTTTATAAAGTGTGATAGGTGATATGGAATATAGTATAATAGAAAAAAATTATAAGCTTTTGAATTTTAGGGATCTGGATCCAAATTTTGATTATGTGTCCTCTGGCAAGTTATTTACCTCCCAGGCATTCGTTCCCCTTCATCAGTAAAACAGAAACAACACCTCACATAAGGTTATTTCTGTGAAAGAAAGAATTTTATCTGTTTTCTTAATATATGTATATGCCCTGCACCTAACTCAAGTGCCCCACCCCACTTGGTCAAAATGTACTGTTTTTTATGCTGAGAGATAATATAGGGATATTTAGATTTTCCTATTTTCTGTGTCAATTTTAGTAATTTATGTTTTTTAAAAGAATTTCATCTAACCTGTCAAATTATTGGTATAAAGTTTTTAATAATATTGGTATATTATCCTTTCAACTTTTGTGTGTGTGATGTCTCTCTTTCATTCCTGGTATCCATTTTATTGATTTTTTTTCCCCCCCAAAAAATAAGCATTTGGTCTTGTTGATTTTTCTCTATTTTCTACTTCGTTGGTTTCAGCTCTTTGCACTTGGTTTTAATTTGCTCTTTTTCTAGCTTCCTTAGAAGCTTAAATTATTAACTGTAGATTTTTCTTTTTTTTTTGTTTCCCATAGAACTTTCCACACTGATAATTTTTCTTTTTTAATGTAAGCATTTAAAGCTATACATGTTCCTCTAGCACTATTTTAGCTACATTCCACAAATATTGACATTTTCTATGTTCATTTCTATTCAGTTCAATATAATTTGTAATTTCTTCATGATTTCTATTTTTTTGTTTTTATTTTTGAGACACAGTCTCACTCTGTTGCCCAGACTAGAGTGCCATGGCTTTAGCCTAGCTCACAGCAACCTCAAACTCCTGGGCTCAGGCGATCCTCCTGCCTCAGCTTCCTGAGTCGCTGGGACTACAGGCATGTGCCACCATGCACAGTTAATTTTTTTGTATATATATATTTTTTAGTTGTCCAGCTAATTTCTTTCCATTTTTTTTTTTTAGTAGAGACAGGGTTTTGCTCTTGCTTAGGCTGGTCTCGACCTCCTGAGCTCAAACGATCCGCCTGCCTCGACCTCCCGGAGTGCTAGAATTATAGGTGTGAGCCACCACACCCAACTGTGATTTCTATTTTGATCCATAAGTTATTCAGTATGATTTTATGTTTCCAATTATTAGAAAATTTTCATGATTTCTATTATTTATTTCTAATTTAATTTTGTTGTGAAGAGAGAATGTACTATGTGTGATCTCCATCTCTTTACATTTGTTGAGACTCATTTTATAGCCCAGTATATGGTCTGTTTTGGTTAATATTCTTCATGCACTTAGAATATGTGTTCTGCTCTTGTTGAGTAGAGTGTTCCTTAAATGTGAATTAAATCAAATAGTTTAATAGTGTTCAAATTTTCTACATCCCAACTGATTTTTGATCTTCGTGCTCTGTTGATTACTGAGAGAGAAGTACTGAAACCTCCAACAATAATTATGGATTCTTCTATTTGTCTTTTCAAGTCTGTTAGTTTTTGCTTCATATACTTTGAAACACTATTAGGTGCATCCATATTTAAAATTCTGATTTTGTTGAATTAACCCCTTCATCATTATGAAATGTCCTCTTTTTTTTTTTTCTTTTTTGAGACAGAGTCTCACTCTGTTGCCCAGGCTAGAGTGCTGTGGCATCAGCCTAGCTCACAGCAACCTCAGACTCCTGGGCTCAAGCGATCCTTCTGCCTCAGCCTCCCAAGTAACTGGGACTACAGGCATGCGCCACCATGCCTGGCTAATTTCTTCTATATATTTTTAGCTGACCAATTGATTTCTTTCTATTTTTAGTAGAGACGGGGTCTCGCTCTTGCTCAGGCTGGTTTCGAACTCCTGACCTTGAGCGATCCACCTGCCTCAGCCTCCCAAAGCGCTAGGATTACAGGCGTGAGCCACCACGCCTGGCTATGAAATGTCCTCTTTAAGGTAATATTTCATATTGTGAAATCTACTTTGATATTAATATAGCCACTAGAGTTTTCTTAGGTTAATATTTGCATGATATATCTCTTTCCATCCTCTAATAATCTTTAACCTGTTAGTGTCTTTAGACTTACAGTGCCTTTCTTATAGAGAAAATATAGTAGGATCTTGCATTTTATTCATTGTGACAATCTGCCTTTTAATTGAAATATTTAGACCATTTACTTTTAGTGTAGTTAATTGTCAGTATGGTTGGATTTATATTTGCTTTGTTTTCTATGTTTCATCTGTCTTTATTGTTTTTACTTTTCCTGCTTTCTTTTAGACTTAGTATTTTTAATATTATGTCCACTATTAGCTTATTAGCTATACCTCTTGTTTTATGAAATTTGGTAGTTGCTCTTGGGTTTATAATATGTATCTTTAACTTAACACGATTTACTTTCCAATTAATAATATTTCACTTGTCATATAAGGTTCTTACAATAGAATGCTTCCATTTGTCTTGTCCAGTCCTTTGTGCTATTGTCATACATTTTACCTCTATATTATGTTATAAACTCCATGATAACATTGTTAACATTTTTTCTTAAAACAGTAAACTTTTGTAGAGAAATTTAAAAATCATTGGCCAATTCTTTACGTTAATGTACTTAAGCAACTATGCAAGGACCTATTACATTAATCTTTTGGTGAATCTCATAACTAAATTTGTAATATAAAGGGAATATAGCCTGAGAAATGGTTGAGACTATTGTAAAAATTTTTGAAATATGGAATCCAGATTTGTTTGGTATCTGTGGTTTCATTCAATAACTGTTAAATGCCTTCTCTGCCAGGTATGGTGTTGTGCACTAAGGATTCAGCAGTAGAAAAGACCAAAAAAATGAAGTAAAATAAAATAGTGACAAGTTTGGAGGAGATATAGTAAATCTGAAAAGGAGCTAGGCAGTGTCAGGCAGTTTGGAAGAGGTGGGTGGGGACCTGCAACTTTTAAAGTGGTTGGGGAGGCTTCACTGAGATGTGACAGTTGAGTAAGCACTTCAGAGAGGTGTAAGATAGCAAACAAAGTGGATTTTAAATGTTCTGAGGCTCACACTGAATATAGTATAACATTAATCCTGTTAAAGCTTAACTACTATGATGAATAATAAAAAAATGGTGGCAATAAAATTTAACTACTAAAGATGCACAATTATCTTTTTTTTTTTGAGACAGTCTCTCTCTATTATCTAGGCTAGAATGTCATGGCATACGCCTAGCTCATAGCAACCTCAAACTCCTGGGCCCAAGTGATCTTCTTGCCTCAGCCTCCTGAGCAGCTGGGACTACTGGCGCATACCACCAAGCTCAACTAATCACAGTTATCTTTAGTTTTACAATCATACTGAACTCCCAGGGCAGCATTTTTTGTTTTCAATATCTAGGCTGTAGAAAATGGAAGAAATATTCAAAGCAACTTCAGAGAAAAACTTTTCTTTCAAAACAGTACTAATGGAAGCATTAAGGCTCCATGCCATGATGAAGCCTTGCAAAACTAATTGTTCTGATTACACTAATAGCTTCCGGGGCCTAGAAAAATGTAGGAAAACATTAGCTCTATGCCAAGGTGCTAAATTAATATCTAAAAAAATATGATTCATTTGTTTTCTATCATTTATTTATGGTTTGTTAGTTGCCTTTTTAACTTCTTTAAGCGTAGAAAATAAAATGAATATTTAAATGCAAATGCCTTTTTATTCACAAGAAATGAAATGACATACTCCAAGGTCTCAATCTTGTCCTGACTGATTTGCAAAGTCAGGGTTTAATAAAACAGCTCTTATGAACTATTCTGGCCCCTCAAGTAAATAAGTAAGGCTATTGTCTGGGCAACAAGATGGGAACATGATAATAAACTAATCCCTCTAGCATATTATAGCTGTTTATTGGCCAAGGTCTAGAATCTATGTGTTAGAAGTAAGTGAACACTTTAAAGTACTACATAATACAACAAAATGCACAATTTTTGCCCATTTAATTACTATCTACCTTAAAATACAGTGACAGTCATTATTGTTACATAGAACAATATTTTATTCTTTTTCATTCCTACATAGTATTCCATAATATGAATATTCTATAATTTATCCATTCTACCATTGATGAAAATTTGAGTTGTTTCCAATATTGAGTTATCATAAATAATGTTGCTCTGAACATTCTTGTAGATGTCTTTTGGTGCACAGTATGCCAATATAATTTTGAAGATGTTACTGTTATTTAGTTCTGTGGCACTGAGACAAATACTAATTTACTAGATAATTTTAAATTATACAATATTAATTTAGCTTCTGTAATACAACTAATTAGTGTACAAAGTGTCAACACTCCCCTGCTAAGAGCACCAGGAAAACCTGGTGGTCATACAAAACTTAGTGGTTATTGGTTGGCTGCCGTGGTTCACGCCTGTAATCCTGGCACTGTGGGATGCTGAGGCAGGAGGATGGCTTGAGCTAAAGAGTTTGAGACCAGCCTGAGCAAGAGTGAGACCCTGCCTCTACTAGGAATAGAAAAAATTAGCCAGGCAACTAAAAATAGAAAAAACGAGCCAGGCATGGTGGTGAGCACCTGTAGTCCCAGCTACTTGGGAAGCTGAAGCAGGAGGATCGCTTGAGCCCAGGAGTTTGAGGTTGCAGTGAGCTGTGCTGATGCCACTGCACTCTAGCCAGGGTGACTGAGCGAGACTCTGTCTCAGAAAAAAAACCAAAGTTGTGGTTATTAACCTTGCCAAATGGGGGAGGACTACCTTGACAGTTACAGTAGTGTCAAAAGGAGGGAATTAGGGAAGAGTACTTATATGAGGTTAGGGGCTAGGGTTAATTAAAGGGTAGTTTTATCATACTTTTCTATTATAGCTTCACCATCTAGACAACATTCGTGTTCTAATAGTTCTTTTGCAAATGCTACCACTAATTCTAAGAACCTTATTTCAGTCTTCCTGTTTAACATCTACACATTTCAACTTAATTATTTGGAAACAATGGTATTATTAGTGAAAAGAAGCCATGATTAAATAATACTAAAAATTATTGAATTGTACATTTTAAATGAGTGAATTTTATGGTATGTAAATTATATTCCCACGAAGTTTTTTAAAAACAAAAGAAAACAAAACAGGAAACTGTGGTTAAAAGTTCAGAGAGCAAAATTATAGGCCCACCTCATCTATAAACTAGCTAGTTACTCAGTCAGTAAAATATTTGAGAACTTGTTGGCACAGGAAATCAACTAGTAAGCTAAACTGGCATGGTCCTAATAGAGTATCGCTAGGAGAGAGAGAGAGAGTATGAGCATGCATATAGGTTTAGGAGGAGGCATAGTTCATGCAGTAGCATATGCCTGGTAGCCAAAGACTGCAAAGAATGCCAGTGTGACCAGAGTGGAGGGAGAGAGCATAGCAGAGCATAGTGCAAGATGAAAGCTCAGGTTATGCAAGGAGGCCATATAAAAGAGTTTTGTCTCTTTTTTTAGAACAATGGAAAAACCATTGAATTTTAAGGGCAGGGAGTGGTAACATCATTTTCTGTCTTGGAAAGCTGCTTTTGGCTGCATTATTAAAGAATTTGGATTAGAGACTACATTAGGTGACAGATGATGGAAGCTTGAGACTAATGAGGAAGAAGGAGCTGTCAAAATGATCCCTAAATTTATAGAGACCAGAACTACAAGAAAAGAGGATGTCTTTGTAAACTGAAATTTATAGAATTTTAGGGTAGGGTGTTCCAAAATTACCTACCCTCTTATCGACTCACTTTTAAAATAACAGACTACATTAAATCAGAGTGAAAGATCAGGCATATCTTCTTATTTATTTACAATATAATCTTCTGCCATCATCACTTTTTAAAATTTATTTAATTTTTCATAATGCAATGAGGCCAAAGGGATTTATAAATACAATATGATTTGCTTTCCTATATTATCTTTGTTTCAACAACTGTGATTTTGTTTTATTCCCCTCAGTGTTTGACTTTCATCAAGCTGCTGATGGCATCCAGGAACAACAGAGACAAGAACAAGCAGGAAAAAAGTATGATTTGGGGGGGGGGGAAGGTGGGAGGGGATGTACAGTTTAAGCGTATCCAGATCTTACATTTAAATTCCAGGTCCTAAGTTTAAGAAAAATAACTATTGGAATATCCTGTTTAGCTTTTAAAGAAAATCAATAGAATTGTGAAAATATGCTTATAGAAAATAGCATAAACAGAAAATAATCATATGTAACTTTATTCTTTATGATGATCTGTGCACAAGACCTATTACTTCTTTCTCTTCTGACTCAAAGTTTGTTTTGATTTGTTTTTAAGTTTGGGTACCACAAAAAAGGGTATTGGCCCAGTTTATTCTTCCAAAGCTGCTCGAAGTGGACTTAGGATGTGCGATCTTGTTTCTGACTTCGATGGCTTCTCTGAGAGGTAACTAAGTTGTGTTTCAAAGTTGAAAGAATGAATGGGTTTTTAGAATGTTTAAAATTAGAATGTTTAAAATCCAGGGTGCAAAATGGTAAAATCAGTATTCTAGTTAAATAGTGGTGATTGGCTTTTTTTAAATTTGAAATACTGGTTATTTTTGTTACATTTATTGGTCCTTAATTTCAGATTAACTTCATGAAAAATAACATGATGATGATTTAATAGTAGTATCCTAGGAAGACAAAGCCAGAGTATATCTGATTTAAGGATCAGATATAGACTGGTTTGCTGAGAAAGAGAATGATTCCAGGGGGTATGGCAGTATTTTGGGATGGTCACTACATTCGGAGTTTAATCCTTGGATTTTCAGGTCCAAAGACTCTGTATGTCCCTCCCATTAGCCTCTCAAGTACTGGTGAATTGTTATATACCAGACTTACCTTGAAAAATAGGAATGCTACATTGATACATACTTTCTGTATGTATCTCTGTGGGAAACCTAATAATCATCAAAAAGCTAAATAGTGATTTAGTCCATAGGGAGTTAGTTGGCTGTGTTTAATAATAAGTTGGCATCAAAGGTATAATAACATGCTGTATCCCTTTTCAATCAACTGTTTATATTTGCCTGCACTGGCAGGATACCTCCACTGAAGAATGTTAGAGACAAACTCTTTTATGAGCATCGTGTAGACCATCCCTTTTTGTTTTTTATACAGTGTAATACAATTAATTCAAATTTAAGTCTTTTGTGTTTACAGATTGCAGTCATTCCATCCTTCTTTCTTCCTACACACACATCACCCTAATTATATTGTTGATATTCCCAAACTTGAGTAAAAAATATTTTGAGTGTATCATTTATTCATATGGCTGATCTCCTTTATTAGATTTTATTTCTTAGAAGATAACTTTAGTTTCATTTATCAGCTACAGAAATCATTTGAATTGTACAATATTATTTGAGATACTTTTTTAAAGAGAGGTAATATCTTGATTTATCTGTATTTCTCAGGTTCAAAGTTCTAGCTAACCATTACAAATCTATATACCCCACTTTGGAAATAGACATTGAAGGTGAATTACAAAAACTGAAGGTAATGCTTTCTGACCTCTTTAATGTTCTTTTTAACACTTTTTTGCCAAATTGGCATCTAGATCTTTCATTTATTCAGCCTGTGTGTAAGAACTGGTAAAGGAAAGTGTTTGTCCTGGATATGGTATGTTTGAGTGACTTCACACAATATGGCTTAGACAGAATTTTGAGTGGGGAGCAGGGAACAGGAGTAGTACCTGAAGATAAAAGTAGACAAGAAGGGACGTCTTATGTGCAATGATAGGAAATTTAGCTTTCCTATAGGAAAAGCTATAGGAAAGCTATAGGGTAGGAAAGCTATAGGAAAGCTATAGGAAAAGCTATAGGGTAATTTTGAGCAGAAAGAAGACTAGATTTGTATTACATAAAAAATCACTAATAGCAATTGGAAGATAGGTCAACAAAGAGATGAGTTAAAGGTAACTTTTCAAGCTAACCAGCCCACTTAGAAATGATACCCGATAGGGTCAGTTTCTTTAATGCTGTACTCTTAAGAGACAAATAAGGTAATTGGCCAAAGATTAGGCCCCAGTTGGCAACTCTTAGTTGTCAGTGGTGCCTAAGCTAGTCAGCAGTTGAGATTCCTATCTTCTCTACCCTTCTATTCCCCACTATTTTTGGTGAATCTCAAATCTGATTATTATTCTTTCCATCTGTCATTTCCAGAGCTGACTAGGAATCTACACATATCATATGCCATTTTACAATGTTTGCAGACCTTAGGTCTGCCCACTTACTAAGTTCTAAAAGGTAATGACCTCCAAGAAACATTCTAAATGTTAGATATTTGTATTTCAGTGCACTAATTGTTGCTTAGAATAGTCTGCCATTTTTTTTCCTTTGTGTTATTCAACAAATATTTCTAAATTTCTTAATCACTTGGAAATACCTATGTGCTAAAGTATAAGTATGGCTTTTCAATTCCATTTTATAAATGTTCCATGTGAATATAAAGTAGATGAAGAATAATAAACAGAATTGGGTAATAAGATTCTTATAGGTGATATATGTTACCCTGGACCTTAAGGAACAAGGGACATGGTAAATGGTGTGGTCATTTCGGACAAAAAAAAAAAAAAAAAAAAAGGACTAAAATAGGGATAAGCAAGTGATTGGAGACTAGAGCCAAGGAAGAACCATACATTCATAAATGGGTATTATATACTGAGGTGGGTTCATGAGTGGATTCCAGAATTTCCATACTAGTCTAAATATTTAAGTGTAGTTGAAACTAGGTTTTATTACAGTTAAACACCATAGGCCTTAGGGGAAACTCTTGTTTATATTATATTTTAAGTTGAATTCTAAAAGTAAGTAGTATTACACTTTAAATATGTTTTGAGAAATTTTTATAATGCTCATGTGTAAAACAGTACTTGGTGTTATATACTAGCAATATTGCAGAGATATTTCAGTAGTGGAATACAATGAAAAAGAATAATACAATCAATTGCTGCTATTTACATGCTTGGCAGTGTAACTTGTGGCCCTTGCCACATTTTGAGAATCACTCATGCAAGTTTCAAAATTCATAGTTACGTGGATTATAAATATAGCTTTTCACATACCTCACAGTGTTTAAAAGCATAAGGTATAGTATACATAGTCATTTCTTTTTATTTTCCTGAAAGCTTGGTTTATGAAGTATGAGTACTTTTGCATTTGTCAATTTTCAGTCATTAGGTCGGGTCATTTATACTTATACTGGTTATGTTGTAAATTGTTTTTTGTCTTTGTGTATATAGGGTTATATGGAAAGGATTAAACCAATGGTGAGAGATGGAGTTCATTTTCTATATGAGGCGCTACATGGACCACCAAAGAAAATCTTGGTAGAAGGGGCAAATGCAGCACTATTAGATATTGATTTTGGTAAGTGAGACATGATTTACAGTTAAGGGAGCTTAACTGAGCCCTAACTACTTAAGATATAAATAATTAATGTTAGCATTAAGGACTTTTAAAACAATATACAAGCTTTATTCAGGAATGTTGGAAGTTTGTCATCTTATGCCAATCATTTTTTAAAGGAATATTATGGAAAACACAATACATGTATTAAGTTTTCTAGTCCATAAGAAGAATGAAATCATTTGGGTTCAATGGGTTTGGGGTTCTATATGTTGTGGTTTTCATTGTTTGGTTCATGGTTCAATTCCAGACCTCATTTTCCTGGAACCATAAGATGGTAAGATGAATTCTATGGAAGAATCTTCATCTTTAAACATTTTTAAAAAATATACATTATTATTGAACATACATATTCTAAGATTTATAAAAGTCTAGTTATATTATTAGGTTGGTACAAAAGTAATTGCAGTTTTAGCATTGTTGAAATTTGCCATTTGATGTTGGAATACATTCTTAAATAAATGTGGTTATGTTTATACATCATTTTAATGTGCAATTCTTGCTTTATGATTTTTGGTAATGACTTATTACTTGCTGTTTATTTTATATTTATTTTAGACTGTGAAAATGATGTTAGACAAAAAGCAAATTCAAGTGATTTTCTTATTCAAGTTCAAAATGGGTCATAAAGCAGCTGAGACAACTCACAACATCAACAACGCATTTGGCCCAGGAACTGCTATCAAACGTACAGTGCAATGGCGGTTCAGGAAGTTTTGCAAAGGAGACGAGAGCCTTGAAGATGAGGATTGCAGTGGTTGGCCATTGGAAGTTGACAGTGACCAATTGAGAGCAATTGTCAAAGCTGATCTTCTTACAACTACACAAGAAGTTGCCAAAGAACTTAACGTTGACCATTCTACAGTCAATTGGCATTTGAAGCAAATTGGAAAGGTAAAAAAGCTCGATAAGTTGGTGCCTCATGAGCTGACCAAAAATTTTAAAAAATTGTTGTTTCGAAGTGTCGTCTTCTCCTCTTGTGTGCAATGACGAACCAATTCTCAATTGGATTGTGACGTGTGACGGAAAGTGAGTTTTAGAGGTCGGGCGCGGTGGCTCACGCCTGTAATCCTAGCACTCTGGGAGGCCGGGGCAGGAGGATCGCTCAAGGTCAGGAGTTCGAGACCAACCTGAGCAAGAGCGAGACCCTGTCTCTACTAAAAATAGAAAGAAATTAGCTGGACAGCTGAAACTATATAGAAAAAATTAGCTGGGCATGGTGGTGCATGCTTGTAGTCCCAGCTACTCGGGAGACTGAGGCAGGAGGATCACTTGAGCCCAGGAGTTTGAGGTTGCTGTGAGTTAGGCTGACACCACGGCACTCTAGCCCGGGCAACAGAGTGAGACTCTGTATCAAAAAAGAAAAAGAATCCTAGCACTCTGGGAGGCTGAGGCGGGCGGATCACTCAAGGTCAGGAGTTCGAAACCAGCCTGAGCAAGAGTGAGACCCCCGTCTCTACTATAAATAGAAAGAAATTAATTGGCCAACTAAAAATATGTAGAAAAAATTAGCTGGGCACGGTGGGGCATGCCTGTAGTCCCAGCTACTCGGGAGGCTGAGGCAGAAGGATTGCTTGAGCCCAGGAGTTTGAGGTTGCTGTGAGCTGGGCTGACGCCATGGCACTCTATCCCGGGTGACAGAGTGAGACTCTGTCTCAAAAAAAAAAAACAAAGAGAGAGAGAGAAGTGGGTTTTATATGACAACCAGCGACAACCAGCTCAGTGGTTGGACTGAGAAGAAGCTCCACAGCACTTCCCAAAGCCAAACTTACACCAAAAAAAAGATCACAGTCACTATTTGTTGGTCTGCTGCCGGCCTGACGCACTACGGCTTTCTGAATCCTGGCAAAACCATTACATCTGAGAAGTATGCTCAGCAAATCGATGAGATGCACTGGAAACTGCAGTGCCTGAAGCCAGCCGGCATTGGTCCATAGAAAGGGCCCAATTCTTCACCATGACAACGCCTGACATGTTGCACAACAAACACTTCAAAAGTTGAACAAATTGGGCTACGACGAAGTTTTGCCTTATCCACCATATACCCGACCTCTCGCCAACCGACTACCACTTCTTCAAGCATCTTGACAACTTTTTGCAGGGAAGGCGCTTCCACAACCAGCAGGACGCAGAAAATGCTTTCCAAGAGTTTGTCGAATCTCGAAGCACAGATTTTTATGCGATAGGGATGAACAAACTTATTTCTCATTGGCAAAAATGTGTTGATTGTAATGGTTCCTATTTTGATTAATAAAGATGAGTTTGAGCCTAGTTACAATGATTTAAAATTCACGGTCCGAAACCGCAATTACTTTTGCACCAACCTAATAACTCCTGGGCATGAGACCCTCTGGATGGATTCAGAGCATTTCCTCCATCTTCAAAAGGTTAATACTTAACTTCTTCAAACTACTACTGCCCCATTAGTTTGTTGACCATTTCATCTAAACATGATTTCTCATGATTAATCTGATTCTTCTCAGCTCTTACTGACAGTTGATTGGCTTATGACTCCAAGTAAACCAATTAAAGCATATTTCTATTTAGTAGATATGTGTTTTTGATACCATAATATGCCTAGCCAATCTGGAAAGAAAGCAGAATGTCTAATTAGCAGAGTGAATAGTTAAGTATGAAGGGGATCTTTGGGGGCAAAAAATTATGCCACTCTTAAGTTACTCTTGTAATGTGGGGGTTATTGCCTGAACAGAGATTAAAAGCTGGGGAAATGTTGGATACCACAAAATTCTTAATGTATTGCTGTCACTCCAGGTTGCTGCTGCACCTTAAATATTCATGTCAGGGAGTCATTTGTTTTAAACTAACAGGAGACTTAAAATAGATAGATGGGTTTCGGCATTCGATTCTTTCATAGTCCATTAAGTAAGTACCTTCCATACAGCACTGAGTTAGTAACTATGCATGCAGTCAAGGAACCTCTCCAGTGTAAGCACTTCAATTAAAGCTCTAACCACCTACGCATTTATCTCATGGAAAAAAAGAAAAATAAAACACTGAGGCTTTGAGACGGTGGTTAACAGTTATGTTCAAATGTGTCAGATACCTAGAATATATTCAAATGCAGAATTTCAATGGTAATTCTGTTTTAAGATGTGTATGTATATGTATACTGTATTGTAATGTTTATTTCTATTTTTAGGGACTTATCCTTTTGTTACTTCTTCAAACTGTACTGTTGGAGGTGTTTGTACTGGTTTGGGTATGCCCCCTCAAAATGTTGGGGAAGTGTATGGAGTTGTGAAAGTTTACACAACTAGAGTTGGTATTGGTGCCTTTCCTACAGAGCAAGACAATGTAAGTGTATTTCTCAGTAAGTCTAATTCAAAAAGTATTAAAATAAATATTCAAGCCTGGGTACAGTGGCTCACGCCTGCAATCTCAGCACTTTGGGAGGCTGAGACAGGGGGATGATTTCTTGGGCCCAGGCTTCAACACCAGCCTGGGCCAGACCGTACCTGTACGTTAAAAAAAAAAATAGCCAGATTTAGTGGTACAGGCTTGTAGTCCTAGCTGTTCAGGATGCTGAGGCAGGAGGATTACTTAAGTGCAGGAGTTCTAGACTGTAGTGAGCTATGATCATATCGCTGCACTTCAGCTGGGGTGACAGCAAGACTCTATCTCTAAAAAATATAGGTAGGTAAATATTCATGCTTCAGTTTTTTTCCTTAGTGAATTCTTATCTCCTGTGTCTTTCACTTCGTTTGCAAGATTGATCACAATATTTTTAAAAAGAGATATAATGATGCCAGAGTATAAGAAGTAATGAAATGATAGCTTTAATCAGAAAGGTGCCAATTAGGGAATAGGTAGATACAGATAGGAAAAATAGGTTGTAGGGAGTGGCTGTAGCTTAGATCTTTGAGCATTGTTTTCAATCTTAATTTTCTTCTAAGGGGCACTGTGATATTAGCAACTGCTTATTAGATGTGTTTGTCTTATTGTTTCCAGGAAAAACATGAAACTACAATTGTTCTGGAAAGAATTGGCTAGATTTGTCTATTTTAGTAAATACTTGTTAACAACTTACTCTTTTTTTTTTTTTTTTTTGAGGCAGAGTATCACTCTGTTTCCCAGGCTAGAGTACTGTGGCGTCAGCCTAGCTCACAGCAACCTCAAACTCCTGGGCTCAGGCAATCCTCCTGCCTCAGCCTCCTGAGTAGCTGGGACTACAGGCATGCGCCACCATGCCTGGCTTATTTTTTTCTATATATTTTTAGTTGGCCAATTCATTTCTTTCTATTTTTAGTAGAGATGGGGTCTTGCTCTTGCTCAGGCTGGTTTCGAACTCCTGACCTGGAGCGATCCACCCATCTCGGCCTCTCAGAGTGCTAGGATTACAGGTGTGAGCCACTGCGCCCGGCCTAACAACTTATTCTTAATAGGCAGCATTTAATTGATTTTTATCTGTCAATCTAAATTTTAGGAAGTTACCCACATAACATCGTAAAAAATATTGGTAAAAAAATGGCAAAATAGGTCTGTTAATGAACCTGTGAAGGGGATTTTTTTTAACTTTCTATTTCACTAATCTATTCCCTTTTAAATTATTTTTTTTTCAAAAATGATAAAACCTCCTTATAGCCACGAAATAACTACAAGGACTTACACTACCTATTTGTTAAAAAAAGACAAAGTAAAAATACCCCACCACAAATCTTGCCCAAAGATACTAAACAACCTGTTCTTTACATCCTCCTTACATACAAGTCCAAAAACAAACCATTCTTAACCCCTAGTTCATTATACTCTTAATACTAAAATCTCCACCCTAAAAGAGACTTCTGTGCCAATTTTTAGTCATACAATATATGTGCCAATATAATTTCTCACTGCACTTAAATGCCCTATACTCCACCCTAAATATATAATACTTCATACATTATTGATTTCACTTCTAAAAAGAACCCTGACCCCATCAGCCAGAGAGACAGATTTAAGACAATCTGGTCCTCCCACCTTCTGGTTGACATCCTCCACAATAAATTTTCTTTCTTCCTTGACAATCCTCATTGTCTCTATAATTAACTTTCTACAACTAAGCCTAGAAAAGCACCCTTTGTGGGTTTGTTATCAGATCTATTTCAAATAATGCCTCCCTCAGATAAAATCCATCATCTTTATGGAATTCCGTCTTCAATTTAGTTATTTTCTGAAAAATATTTATCTCAAAGTGGCATTGATATGATGTCTAGTATAATTCCGTTAGATTTATAGCGTTGGTATTCTTATCCTAAAGTTCTATTTCTGTTCTCTAGGAAATTGGAGAATTATTACAAAAAAGGGGTGGAGAGTTTGGTGTAACTACTGGAAGGAAAAGAAGATGTGGCTGGTTGGACCTTGTTTTGCTCAAATATGCTCATATGATCAATGGATTTACTGCGTGAGTATTCTTCAGAAATATTCATTTCAGGAAATCATAGACAATTCATGACCATAGGTTTAATTTTGTGGAGAGCAAACTTGAGGTAGTACCCTAATTGGAAAATTGTCACTCTTTACCCACCAAATTGAAATCGTAGATTCAGGTAGAACCAGACCCAGGTACAGGGAAAGGGTATGCAAGGAGAGGAACCTCAAGTTATATTCCTAGACAGCTAAAGTTGGTAGGAAACAGTCATGATATTCTTCCATGTTTATAGAGGGAAGCAAAATAGGTGGGTAGATGGATGGATGGATGGATGGATGGATGGATGGGTAGATAGAGCAAGCACAATGCATATATGGGGGGTGGGAGGAGTAATACAGCATAGTGATTTAGTGCATGGGCTTCATGTCTGAGTTCCTGGATTCAAATCTCAGATCTGTGCATTGTGCTTGTGTGGCTGGGAGAGTTAATCATTCTTTACCTCAGTTTCATATTCTTAAAATCTAGATAGTGGTATTACCTATTTCATAGGGGTGTTTTGAAAATTAGCTGAGAAATGTAGTGAGAGCTATAGCACACTGCCTGGCTCACCGAAAATGCTCAGTAAAAGTTAGTTGTTATTAACACATATACATAAATACGTAAATGCATTCATATCTGTATTAATTGGGCTGAGCATCTAGCAAATAGCAGAATAAAGGATAAAAATTTATGGATGAGAATCCCAAACCTAGTGTTTTATCTAATTTCCACAGATTTTCCCTTAAAAACCTGTTTTCCAATCAGTTAATCAGGAAAATTCTGATGTGTCCTGAAGAGGTGCTTGATGTGGTTTTTCTCACTCTTCTTTGACTATTTCTGACCACAAAAGTGGAGGTGATGGTAACCAGAGTGAAGAATTGAGGGATGATGGCATGTGTGTAAATGTGATCATCCATGTGGAACAGTGAGTTCTGCTGTGTCCCACAGCCACAGAGTGCATCCTTGACTTCAGGCAGCCCTCCCACCAATACGTGTTGTTAATCAGTCACAACAAAGCTAAGCAAGAGTGTGTGGCTCCACCAGTGAAAATCTGTTATAATTAATAGAAAAGTAACTCAGTGGTGGGTCAGTTGAGTCCCTTTTTTATTATTAAGAATATATAGCGGTACATTGTCCTCTAGTGTTATATGTGTGGCACACTTTGTAATTTAATTCTAACCAGTTTTCAGAGTTGCTTTGGAACTTTTAGTTTTGCATGAATTTTTCTTTATTCCCTTATCAATCAAATTAGATGTTAGGGCCTTTAAGAGTTTGCTATTTTAACAATGCCTTTTCTTCCAAAATTAGGTTGGCACTTACCAAGTTGGATATTTTAGACAAGTTTACAGAAATCAAAGTTGGAGTTGCTTACAAGTTAGATGGTGAAATCATACCTCATTTCCCAGGTACTTACTTAGACATTATCTAAAGGGTATTATAAAGTGAATTAGAGCAATTTCATGAAACTCTTTGGTATAATTTCTGATATATAGATAGCCATAGGTTTGATATGCCCTTTGTGAATAGTGCAGGTGTGTTTGCTTACTATTAGCATTTGGTTCATAGCTGCTATACATCTAAGTGCTGGGTCACAACAGGCATGTGCTCAAACTCAAAATAGGAAGGAATGAACATGGCGCCTCTGAGCACAGCTGTGCTACGCCTGAGTCTCATTTTCCCTGTTTTGAAAGTAATTTCCATGGATGTGTTTCTCCTTCCTGAGGGAACGCTGGGGTAAGAGAAGTGCCCTGCCTGCCTTGGTAAGCTGGCTAGTGCTCAGTACATTAACTCACCCTATCCTTCAAGCCTCATGAATGATTTTCTCTAACCTCTATTCTGTGCCTAAAGTGGGTGGTTATAGGGAGACTTCCTCCTTGAAGCAATGTGTTTTTTCAGGGATTTCTTTAGTTATAGGATTTCTTCAGTTACTCAGAAAGTTATATAAATGTTCCCAGCTTCCAGAACTAGAGACTGTTAATTTTTTAGTTTCGTCATCTAATAAGGACTAGGAATATGCTGAATGAAGGAATATTGACTAGCTTAATGTAACTTGGTGAGCTGGTAGGTTTTGTGACTTCCTAATGACAACCAGTTCTTAGAAATTAAGCATGTGTTCTTTTTCTTTTTCACTTACAGAAAAAAGATTTCTGTTGACATCATAGGATAATATTCACTTAGAAAACTGGTTATTCCCATATTTGTTATGTCCTGATTCTTAATTCTATTTACGAAGTATTGCAAGAGTTATGAACTCAAACACCAAAGAGAATAGTATAACCAAATATAGTGACATGTGGCAAGGTCTGCCATAGAGAACATTATAGCAAATTCTTTTAATTAAAATATTAAAAGCTGACAAAACAAATAAAACTTGTCAATTTTAAGAATTTGTTTTTAAAGCTGAGTTAGTTATTTTTTTCAGGTTCCCCTGAAACACTCTGAGCTGTAGATTTGCATTCAAGAAGTTTATTCGAGAATGCTTTCAGCAACATCACTTGTGATACGAGCAGAGGGACTAGTTGAAATGTGGTACAGCCTGTTCCATGGGGAGCCATAGAACTAGGATGGCCCTTTAGAGCTGTCCCAAACTGAGGCAGGTAGTCAAAATCTATACATCTCAGCAACTAGCCAGGAAATGAGAACTGTCCCTTGGATGAGGTAGCCCCCTTTGGCCAAAGGCAGTTCCTGGGGGCCAGGGTTGCAGGTTGGCGTGATGCAGTGAACGCTGAGTCATCAACATGCATTACTCCCTCCTAGCAGCAGGGGAGTGCCTCTGTCTTAAAGGTGGTATTCTGGGTACCACACCACGATATTGTCCACTCTTGTGCCAGTTGGATGTTTTTACACTGTAAAATAAGTTGACTCTCATCTGAGAATAACTCCTGCAAGATTCTGGCTGTTGTCTTTCCTAGGGAAACTTAGAAGAGGAAGGTTAGTGGTAGACATTAACCCTACTGTGGCTATCACAATGGGAAAATAGAAGCAAGAGTCTTGTTAAAATTTAAGCTAAGGTTGTGCCCTGTGATACTGGATTTCCGTGTACCAAAAGCCAAATGACAAGGAATGGAGCCACTGGAAGAGGCAATTGATTATTGAGAGGAGGTTAGGGCCATTGTTCCACAGTGTAAGCGGGGAAGGATATGTTTGGCACCCAGATGATACTTGGGTATCTCTTGGTATTCCCCTGCCCTTCACTGACAGCAAATGGACTAATGAGTCAGTATCAGCCAAGGTGTGAGGAGGGCATGGGGAGCAGACTCAGACCCCTCAGGATGTGGGTCTAAACCCCCAGTTTGATGCTGATTATCTTCCTCTACTACTGATTCTAGATTCCCCTCACCCTCAGCTAATACATCTACTGGTACAGGTGGCTTTCCTGGTGAAATGCATTTTTCAAAAGCTTATTTTTTTTACTATAATAGGCCAAGAAACCAGTATGGGGGTTCTGGCACCTACTAAGTATGTTTATTCCAGTTTTATATTCAGTGACTGGAGAAATAACTATTGGGTGAGTCTGAATCCAGTGAACTCATGATGAGCTGGACTTGGGCTAAGTTTCATGTATTATTTGGCTCCATTATTAACAGGGATCCCATGGTGTCAGTGTCGGTTTGAACTTCGTGTCTAACAGTCCTCAAAATGACTGAGTATTCTCCTTTCCTTGATAATACACTGGGCTTTCATTACTATATACACTTGCTGTTGTGTAAAGTACAGTTGTAGAATCTGACTTCTGGGGTTTAGTCTCTCAGACACTGATACCCAGCTAGAAAAACTGGTTCAGGTCTGGAAATTAGTTAAGTGGTCATTACTTTTCACTGGGGCATTGCCCTCAGCCCCTTGAAAATTCATCCTTGAATTTATTTTGAAACTTACTAAAATTGATTTATAGATTAATGTCCTTGTTTACTATCTATCTGGCTTCTAACTGGCTCCTATCTCTCTCTGATGTTCAAGCCTTCTTTGCTGTCACTCTGCTGCTGGCTCATGATGGTATTAATAATTAAGCCCACCTTGCTTCTGAAGGTTTACGTGCTGCTGCCTGGCCTTTATTCTTTGGGGATCCTGTCATCTCCATTGCTTTTCAGGTATCTCAGTCTCATAATGGCATCTCCTTCCATCAGCCTTCAGGGTTAGAGGGTAATCATTACTGAGCTTTTCAACAGTATCGCTGCCCTTTTCACCAGTGCAAATGTTAGCACTTTGCTAGAGAGTTCCTTCTAGACACTCCCATGTTATTTTGTTCGCTGGTGGGTTTTCTGGCCTTAGTTTCTCACTCTTTTTTTGTTATATGTATGTTAGACTTTTTGATCTCATCCCATCAGTCCTTTTTTTTTTTTGAGACAGAGTCTCAGTCTGTTGCTGAGGCTAGAGTGCTGTGGTGTCAGCCTAGCTCACAGTAACCTCAAACTCCTGGGCTCAAGCAATCCTTCTGCCTCAGCCTCCCAAGTAGCTGGGACTACAGGCATGTGCCACCATGCCCGGCTAGTTTTTTCTATATATTTTTAGTTGTCCAGCTAATTTCTTTCTACTTCTAGTAGAGACAGAGTGTCGCTCTTGCTCAGGCTGGTCTCAAACTTCTGAGCT
>CAUYRT010071001.1:0-24737 GCA_963574885.1 Lepilemur ruficaudatus
GTTGGCCAATTAATTTCTTTGTATTTTTAGTAGAGACGGGGTCTCGCTCTTGCTCAGGCTGGTTTTGAACTCCTGACCTTGAGCGATCCGCCCGCCTCGGCCTCCCAGAGTGCTAGGATTACAGGCGTGAGCCACCGCGCCTGGCCCATCTTAATGACTCTTATCTAGAAGGATGGAAGACAAATAAAGCTAAAGCTATCATTGGTAAAACAGCAGCAGTCATTCATATTAGCTAGGGGAGGGGCATGTTTGGTTGGTCATTTTTGTGGTTAGGGTGATGTTCAAGTTTTGTCTGTGTTCAGACGTGATTACGGAGTGGTCCCATTGCTGTCTTGGTCCATCCTGGTTGTAAGCCGGCCTTGTCTGATGTTGTTGCTCTGTGAAATGGTTTATGTTCAGCAGGAAGATGTCAAGGCATAGCTGTGGGTACCAGGGCAGTTCTAAGAGTCAAGGGCTTCTTATCTCTCTCTCACAAATTTCTGGTGAGGAACAGAGTCTTTAAAGATCACATGGGGCAATATGAGAACAAGGCTGTCGCTGGAAGGGGTGTGAGAGCACCCTGCAGTGGGAAAGGATGGCAGGAAGCCACGGACAGGCTGGAGCCGACATCTGAGAAGTCAGACAAGCTGGTTGGGAACACACGGTGAGCACATTTCCATAAGCAAGCTTGAGTCTGTCAGTATCTGAGATCGCAAACAAATCAGGAGGTCACAGGTGAGGAATAGATACTAAGAGAATCAGGATGAAATAGGGAAGGAATGGATTCCTAGGCAGGTATACTGCTAGGAATCAGGCTTGTTAGTATAGCCAATTGGAAGCGATCAGCTCAATAGGTTTGTGTCATTGACTCACGTCAATGACAAGGACTAGATCTGTTGTATCCTGGGAACTGGGGACTAAAAGCCACTGAATGCTTCAAAAATGAAATTTGTATTACTTGACCAGTCTCAAAATGTTCATCTTCACTAACCAGCACATTAATTATGAACTAGATCAGAAAATAAAAACTGAATGGTAATACCTAGGGTAGGGTTGGCAGATTTAGGAAAATTTTTAGATAGAAAGATAGAGATATGTCTCCAGTTAAATTTGAACTTCAGATAGACTTTGGGAATACTTATACTAAAACAAAATATTTATTGTTTATCTGAAATTCAAATTTAACTGTCCTGTATTTTATCTGGCAACCCTAACCTAGGAAGGTTTGAACCACAAGATAATTTAGCCTAAAAGAGAGATGGTGTTCAGCCAAATGGAATAGGTTATACAGTGCACTGAAATACCTGGACCACGAGGCAAAGGGCCCTAATGGAACCTGTGACATGCCCCTCTATTGACAGAAAGGTGTCACCTGAGGATGTGGGAATTTTTAAATCCATAAAGCTAATTAGGATTATTAGCATCACTATTCAAACTGTTTTGATGCTTTCAAAACTTTCCATCACTAGGCTGGCCCGGTGGCTCACGCCTGTAATCCTAGCACTCTGGGAGGCCGAGGCGGGTGGATTGCTCAAGGTCAGGAGTTCGAACCAGCCTGACCAAGAGAGAGACCCTGTCTCTACTAAAAATAGAAACAAATTAATTGGCCAACTAAAAATATATAGAAAAAATTAGCCGGGCATGGTGGCGCATGCCTGTAGTCCCAGCTACTTGGGAGGCTGAGGCAGAAGGATCGCTTAAGCCCAGGAGTTTGAGGTTGCTGTGAGCTAGGCTGACGCCAAGGCACTCTACCCCGGGCAACAGAGTGAAGCTATGTCTCAAAAAAAGAAAAAAAAAAAAAAAACTAAGCAAATCAATGATTCCTAGGTTGGGGTAGGAAGACCTTGGGCTCTCCTTGGCCACCACTGGGACCACTCCCAGGCTAGTAACCTTGGGAAGCAGATGAGAATGAACAAGGGGGAGCAGGGTGGGGATTTGTCCCTCCTGAGGATGCCCCAGGCCCAAGAGATCACCTCAAGCCACACTTATCCCCTCTTCTGCTCCCACCAAGGTCTCAAGTGTGGGTCTGACTTTGGGGCCAAACGAGGTCCTCCTTTCCTTTAGACCCTTTGGCAAAGGCAACAGAGGACAGATTCCAGGGTCCTTCCTGCACCAGTGGCTAGAAAAGAGGCCATGGCAATGACAGACCTCAGGCCACTTCCCTGTAGCATCTGCACCCTCCCCCAGGCCCCCATCCTCCAGCCCAGGGCCTCAGGGAGCAGATTCCTTACATGCTTGTGGCTGAATGCAGAAGCAAGGAAGTAAGCAAGAGGGAGGTCAGCACAGTGAAGAGAGTCAGAAAGCTTGCCTCCTCCAGCCCTGGTTAATTATTGGCAAGGCAAGGAGAAAGAAGGGGTCACCCAAGACCAGCAGCTTGACCCTAGCCTCCCACCTGGGTCTAGCATCTGAGAATAAAGCCAGGTGTCCGGTGGCCTGTTTGCTCCCAGTACCCCAGTCACAGGGCCTGAGTGAGGGTCCTGGCCTCTCTTTAGGCAGTCTCTGGGAAGAAGGCGGTGGATTCTGCTAACCACGTGCACTCTGGGTCTGTGCTTGCTCCTTCCACAGTTCAAACTTCCCAAAGAGTACAGCTGGCCCGAGAAGAAGCTGAAAGTGTCTATCCTACCTGATGTGGTGTTTGACAGTCCGCTGCACTAGCCTGGGCTGGGCCCTGCAGGGGCCGACAGGGAGCCCAGCTGCTCCCCAGTGACTTCCAGCTTCACAACTGCGTCAACAAGATTCCCACAGATAAAAGGACAAGTGTGAGGATGACTGCGCAGCCACCACACCTGCAGCCTGGTGGGATGCGGTGCACAGGCCACAGGCCCCCCACCTCACCTCAGCTCAGGGGCCTCACCCCGCAGCTGGCCAAGCCCATGTGACCAAGCCCTGGTCCCACTGGGCTCATGAGCGGGCGAATGCAGACCCACCCTGCCTGCCGCCACCACAGATTCTGGTTTGAGATTTGACTCTGGACCCTTGATGTGCCCCAGGTGGAGACAGGCCTCACTCTTACCCACCCCCTGCCACATAGCCCAGCAGGAGGCAGGCGGGAAGCCACCAACAATGAGGACAGAGAGTGCGTGTGGCTGCGCCGCCCAGCTCCACCCCGCAAAGCCTTTGCTAGTCAAGCTCCTCTGGCCACGGAACAATCCTCTGATCGTGTTTGGTTTTCTTCTTCCTTATTTTATTTTGTAGAAACCGGATGGTATTTTATTGCTCTGCAAAGATGCCCAGAAGCCATGTATATAATGTTTTTAAACAAAACTTTATTCCCAAATGAACTTTCTCATTCTCTCAGATGGGCCTGGGGCTGTGTCTCTCCCTGCATTGCCACCAGAGAAGGTGCCCGGTGTTCGCCTGCCAGCCCAGGGCCCTGGAGGAGCCGGCTTCACAGAGAGTCTTTTCTTCCCAACTGGGCCTGGTGGAGCCTGGGGCAAGGGGAGAGCGGAGACACGCCCCCATGCAGCCTTGAGCCCAGTTTAGCTGCAGCCAGGAAGAGGTGCTGCTGTTTTCCAAGTGAACTGGGTCTCTACAAGGTTTGGGGACCTTCAGGGTCTCAAAAACGTGGTGGCCGCAGCGTCATCTTCCAGGCTTTTTGTACCCAACCAGGCCTTTCTTCTAGAGGTTGAGGCCTAGCACCTCCCAGACCATTCCCCATTGCCACTCAGGGCCTGGGTCCTCAGCTCTGTGACCAGTCCTGTCCCATTTCCTCATCCCCTGGGCTTGCCAGCCTCCAGGTTGCAGGACTGGCTTATTAAAAACCAAGACGTCAACTTCTCAACATCTCTTTCACTTTGATTTTGCCAACACTGCCCTCCCATCCTCCCTGCATCCTTTCGTTCCCCAGCTTTCCTTCCCCATTTCTTGTCCTGTCTCCTTTGTCCGGGCCTCTCGTGGTCTTTGTTCCTTCACTGCCAGTACTGTAGATCTCACAGTCTGCCTTTCAGAAGCCCGCCTTGCTCTGGCCCACAGTTTTGGGGTTCCTCTCAAGTTATCTCCCTCTCCTGACCTGGAATCAGCAAGCCCCTTTCCTATCCTCTTACCTCTGACTCTAGGAACTGCTACTTTAAGATCATCCTTCCAGCCTCTCCAAAGCAAAGTCATTTTATCTGTGTGGGCTCCTCATGGCCCCCATCTGCCTCTGCCACACAGGCACCACCAGGGGTGCCACAGAAGGCCCATATGGTGCAGGATCCTGATGATGAGAGATCCAGCCAAAGAGCTGCCTCCAGAAGTGGAGGGCACTGCCCGGGCTCTCCAGGGAGCAAGAGTTGGACCTCCATGGAGCCACTAGGCCTGGCCCCTTATGCACAAGCCCTGGGCTGTCTGGTTAACCGTCAAGTTCAGAGCTTCAAGGCAGATCACCCTGGAGTATTTGGGAGAGACTGGCTCCAGAGCCCCACTAACCAAGGCACAAGCCTCTCTGGACCTGACCTCGGCAGCAGCTGTGCCTTCTACTGCCCTGAGGACTTTTCCAAAAGGACGCCTACTGGTCTTCACGCACCATAGCAGGCTTGCCTTTGAAGCTCTCATCTTCTGACATTTTGTGGACAGAGAGGTGCCATCAGTTTGCCTCCATTCCTTGCCACCTTGACCAGCCTCTCGCCAAATTCTTTCTTGCTGGGAACCTGCCTGAGGGTCCCCTGCTGCAGTTCGCCCTGCCTCTGTCTGTCTGGTTGGGGGAGGGGGAGCATATTCTGAGCTAAGCTTTGTCATCACTATGTGAAGCATCTGGTCAACAACTTGCCCCAGGCCTAGAGGACCTTCATGGACCAATGGTGGGCACCACCGGCCTGGTGGCCCTGTTCTTAGGGAATGGCCAGGGAAGGCAAGAAGCAGCAGGTGAGCTCTGAGATGATGGGCACGTGAAGCCTGTGACCCCTTCCTGCCTCCACCATGTGAGGAGGCTCATGAACATCTAAGAACCTGCTTGTGCCGGGCTCCATCTCATCTCCCTACAGTCACTGGCTCTGGGGGAGCAGTGGCGTATCAGCCATCTCTGACCAGGCCTCCTTTCCCTTGGCAGTGGTGCTCTCCAGAGGTTTCTTGGGGAGGGGGGCTCTCCATTGAGCTGCTGGCTGGTGAGAGGGGACCCTCACTGAGGATCAGGCAAGGCTGACCTTGTACCATGCCCAGCTCAGCTTCTGGCACATGGTGGGTGCTCAGTAACTGTGCCCTTTCTTTCTCTCCCTACAGCTCTATGGGAGCCCCTGACCTCATGGTGGGCGGAGGAGGCAAGGACCCTCCCTCCCTATATCTGCCTCTTCTACAGGCTTCTTTGAGGCTTTCCCAGGCCTACCCATTCCTCCAGGCCCCTAGAGTTTCAGAGTTTCTGAGAAGGGGCTCCCTTCTTGCTGTTTGCTCCAGAAGGCAGGCTCCTGTGGCTCCCCAGGTCCAGTGTGGGCTGCAGGACTGCGGACCAGCTGCCCTTCTCAGGGGCTGGGAAGGCTCATGCAAGGTCTTAGGTCTGGCTGGGGAGCTGGTGCCTCTTCCTGCCCATCTCTTTCTCTCCCAAAGGCAAAGCTCCAGGGCAAGGCCTGGGGAAGCCTAGAGGAGAGTCTGAAAGGGCTAGAGTGTTTTACAAAATAGACACAGGGTCTTGGGATTGGGTTTTGAGATTGAGTTGAGAGCAGGGAGAAAATCTGCAGGTCGGTGCCCCTATGGGGCAGACCAGTAGAGAATTTCCTTGACTGTATTTTTTTATCTGGTCTTCCCTCTCTGGCTTCCAGGACCTCCATACCAGGTGAGGTGCCTGGGTCCCTGTTCAAGTCAGGAGCCCTGTAGAGAGACCCCTCCTTTTGTACAAGTACCTGAATGCTGCAACAAGCAGACTTTTGTAAAATTTTCTATTAGTTTTTAATGTCAGTGGCAACTCGGTTCCTGGGGCTACAGCCAGCCTGGGACTTTTGTATGAACTTTTGGGTGACTCACTTAGATGTGGGCTCCTTCTTGCCCCTCATCCTCTGTGTAATCTACATGCATTAAACATACTTGCAGAAGTGCCTGAGTTGTGTGCTCCTTTCTGGCTGCCTGGAGTAGGGAGGGGAAGAAGAAGCCTGGGGCCCTGGCAGAGGGGGTGGGTTGGACTTAGCCACTTGGAAGAAGCCCAAATGGGAGAAGACCCCCAGGACCGTTGTTGGCAGTAGAGAGGGTACCAAGGAGTGGGATCACACAGCTGGTGACTCTTCAGTCATGCAGAAATGACTTTGCAGGGACAGGCTCTCCCACACTGTCTTGAATTTCTCTAAGGTCAAGGGGATAAGAGTGAGGAAAACGGTCTGGAATGAATGGGTGGGTAAAGACCCTCTTGCTGCCACTGCATCCCTCTCCTGCCCTCCTCTCACCAAAACCCTCTTTTCCCTTGGGAAGGGAGGCCCAACAGGTGAGGGAGGTCGGCCTTCGTTGCCTCCAGTTTTGGAGCCCTTGTTTCCCCTTCCAGCTAGCCACTCCCCTCACCAAGCAGCTAAATTCAACCTCCTAATTCAGGATGCAAGGGCAGGAGAGGGATGCAGTGCCTCCACGGGGCCAGGTGGAGGGGCAATGTCGGAACCAGTGGCACCCACTCAGTGACACAGAGGACAAGCAGTCTCAGAACAGGTGGCACCCACTTGGTGACACCGAGGCCAGCCCACCCTTCCTAGCAACTCCCCTGGGCCTGGTATGTGTGAGGAGGCAGGTGTCCCCTCCTTCCCTGGACTGTCCAGCTCCTGCCTCTCCAGGGCCTGGGTTCAGCCCAGGGTGGAGGGTGTGGGGAAGAAGGCAACAGCCTGGGACCTTACAGGCAGGCAGGATGGGGTCTGCACCCAGACGGCATTCTCAGAACCTGTGGGACCAACCTGGGCCCTCACATTCTGTCCTTGCCTGTTAGGCCTGTTGTTTCATCATGGGGAAATGGCAGGGCCTTTTCTCCCAGTCCTCAGAATACAGCTGCAGCACCCAGGGGCCCTGCTGGGGCTTGTGGCAGAGGTTCTGGGACAGCACAAGCAGGGGAGAAGAGAGGACTTCAGCTCCTGTGAAGGGACTCTTACCTCCTGTCCCCATCCTCTCTGAGACCTAGCTGTCTGGGGGACCTCCCTTGAGGTCAGCAACCCTCTTTCCCCTGTGACCTCTTACTGAACTCTGGCAAGTGGCTGGCCCCTGGAGCAGTGGATTAGGTCCTGTTTGGGACCCTCGTCCTTCTGGTGCTCAGAATGGGGGAGTGGGAGGGTCTGAAGCCAGGCTGGCAACTCCAGGCTGGCCTAGGCCACACCCATCAACTTTATCCCTGGAGATTGGGGGGGTGGGGGCGCTTATCCTCCTCATCTGACTCTAGCCTAGAAGGACCCAGGGTCAGTGTGAAGTTCTCGCCCCAAAGAATGTAGAATAGCAAGATTCTGTGCTTAGGTGGTTCTGGGAGACAGTACGAGGCTGGATTATTTCTGGAAAGAGAAGGGCTCCTGGGCCTAAAGCAAAGACCCTATCCCTAGATTTAGGAAGTGGAGAAATCTGCCATGTGATCTCTAATGTCTCCTCCAGGAAGTGCTGTACATTCCTCCAGGTGTCTGCTCTGCCTCATCTAGGGGGCCCTGAGGAGAGGGGCCCACAGGGTCCAGGGCCACAGGGCCAGAGAGCCCGAGAGATTTGCCAAACTGGCCTGACCAGAAGGAGAATGCAAGCAAGCTGGGAGTGACTCAGCCCAGCCTGCCAGGCACTGAGGCAGCTGCAGGCTGTAGAGGGGGAGGAGGTGGGGAGGCCAGGGTAGGGGTGAGCAGGGTGATTTGCTGAGCAGAAGAAAGGAGAAATCTGTCCCAAGACTGCAGGGGCAGGGGCAGGGACAGGTCAGGTTGTGGTGTGAAAGGAGCACTCTTCTCCAGGCCCCTTCCAAGGAGCCTGCTGGGCTGACCTGTCCCCTCTTTCCTCCTCAGTGCCAGCAAGTCTGTGGGAGAGAGGTGAGGGCAGCCCAAGGAAGGAGCAATTGATCGCTGGTGTCCCTAGTTTGTGAGCATAGCTCTCTGAGTAACTTGCGGGGCAAGGGAGACTCTTGGGAGGTTGTGACGACAGTAGCAGCCTTATTGGGGCCAGAGAACTGAGAGTAGAGCCCCTTTCCTTGTTTTCCAATTTGCCCACCCCCACCCCTTATCCCATCTCAGTACCATGGGAACACTGAAAGGACAGAGAAAGGAGCTTCTGGGTCGCAACCTTTACAAGACAGAAGAAGGCCAACTGTGCATTGTTGAGCCTCCACAATAACTCTGTGGGAACGGTAAGAACTAGAAAACATTGAGTTTTCAGTTACTCTTTCAACAAGCACGTGCCAGGCACTTTGTTATATAGGCTGGGAGACTGTACACAAGCCCTGCTTAAGGAGCTCACATTGCAGTGGGGGAAAATGGATGACAAAACAGACACTTGCAAGGAACACTCATCAAAGAGGAAGGTAGTTACCTGCCTGCTTTCTGTCCTACCCCAGCTCCACTACTTGTCAGTGTGACTCTAGACAGGTTAACTAACTTGTGCCTCACAGTTCCTTCATCTGCAGTGGAGACTTGCCTCATAGAGTTTTTGCAAGTATTATATGAGAAAACACACATGAAATGTCTGGCACATAGTAATTGCTCAATTAGCGTTAACCCTTTATTAAAGGGCTGTGCTAGGACAGGTGCAACAGACAAGGCATCTAACCTAGTCTGGGGAGATTAGATCCCTTGAGCCAATGATTTTGAGGCTGCAGTGAGCTATGATCACACCACTGTACTCCAGCCAGGGCGACAGAACAAGACCCCATCTCTTAAAAAAAAAAAGAAAACAAAGACTCTCTGAAAGAAGTGACATCTAAGCCAAACCAGAAGTGTGCTTAAGGATGAGTTGAGCAAAAGAAGAGGAGGCTTTACTTTCACAAGCTCTCCAGGCAAAAAGAACAACAAGGGCAAAAGCCTCAAACTCTTCTTGGGAACTGCAGAGTTCAAATTGCTTTGAGTTGCAAGAACAGGGGCTCTGTTTTTAAAAAAGAAAAAATTGCCTGGAGCATACAATTTAAGACATCAAGCTTTCATTTTAGGACCATCTCTCTGTCGGCTGGATGGAGAACATTATGAAATGGGGCAAGAATGGAGGCAAGGTGACCAGTGAAGCCTGGAGTAGGGTGGAAGCAGTAGGGATGAAGACAAGGATTCATTCATTGTTTCAACAAATATTTATCGAGCACCTGCTCTGTGCTAGGTCCCATCCTAGGCACCAGGGATCTAGCATTAAAGAAAATCCTCCTTTCACAGATCTTATTACATTTTAGTGATGAGAGATAGGTAATAATTTTCAAAGGTAAATTATTTAGTACATGGAGATACATGCTATGGAGAAAAAGAGGAGGCAGAGTGAGGACTGGGGCGAGGGGTATATTTTTAAATAGAGAATTCAGGAAAGGCCTCACTGGGTAGAGGACATTTGAACAAAGGAAGAAGTGAGCTGTAGGGCTATCTGGGGGAAGATGGGCCAGGACAAGTGATGAGCAACTACAAAGCATGGGGGAGTTAAGGGAGAAAGCCAGGTGTATTTGAGGAGCACCAGGGGAGCCAGTGTGGCTGCAGCAGAGAAAGAAGAGGAGTGATTGGAGGTGAGGCCAGAGAATTATACAGAGGCCAGATTGCTTGGGGCCTTGACGGCCATTATAAAACTTTGACATTTATTCTGGTTGAATTGAGAAGTCATTGGAAGATTTTTTTTTTTTTTTTTTTTTTTTTGAGACAGAGTCTCACTCTGTTGCCCGGGCTAGAGTGCCGTAGCATCAGCCTAGCTCACAGCAACCTCAAACTCCTGGGCTCAAGTGATCCTCCTGCCTCAGCCTCCCGAGTAGCTGGGAGTACAGGCATGTGCCACCATGCCCAGCTTATTTTTTCTATATATTTTTAGTTGTCAAGCCAATTTCTTTCTATTTTTTTTTTTAGTAGACACGAGGTCTTGCTCTTGCTCAGGCTGGTTTCAAACTCCTGAGCTCAAATGATCCACCCGCCTCGGCCTCGCAGAGTGCTAGGATTGCAGGCGTGAGCCACCACGCCCCGCCCGGCCCCATTGGAAGATTTTGAGCAGAGGGGTGACATAATCTGATTTATATTTTTAACAGATTACCCTGGCTACTATGTTGAGGATTGACTTCAGGAGTTAAGGACAGAAGCAGGGAAACCCCTTACGACCTACTAAAATAATCCAGGCAGAGATTATGGTGAAGTAATGGAGATGTTAAGAAGTAGTCAAGATTTGCTGAAGGGCTGGCCACAGGGTGTTCACTGAGAACCAGAAGACGGCAGCAGGAACAGGTTTAGGAGGGAGCAGAAATTAGTATTGTTTTGGATAATGTTGAGTTTGAGATGCTTTTGTACCTCCAAGTGAAGATGAAAAGTGAGCAACTACTACACAAGTGGATGATCTGACAGATATTTAAGAGAAGTATCTATTGGATCCTATATATGACTAAATGGATAGGAGGGTGAGGGACAGAGAGCTGTCAAGGTTGTCTCCCCAACCGCTGGCTTGGTAACAACTAAGTGGTTGATAGGTCCACTGACAGAGATGGAGACCGCAGGAGGAAGGACAGGCTGGAATGTGAAGACAATGAGTTTAGTAATTTAGTTTCCAATACATTGAATTCCAGGTGCCTGTGGGACATCTGCGTGGAGAGCATAGTTAACTCTCTGGATATGCAATCAGGAGGGTGAGGATCTAGTCTAGAGAGACTGACTGGTGGGTGAGTCATCAGCTTATAGACAGCAATAAAGCCTCAGGAGTAATTGAGATCCACCAGGGAGCAGGTGTAGATTAGTAAGAGGAGAGGATGGAAAGCAGAACTGTGAGGACTGCCAACATTTATGAGACAAATTGGAGACATCTATGGTTAGAAGAAGAAAACCAGAAGCCTATGATGTGTCACAAGTCAAGAGAAGTGTTCAAGAAAGGTAAGAAATGGTAAGAATCCCTTAGGAAAGGCCAGGCATGGTGGCTCACGCCTGTAATGCTAGTACTCTGGGAGGCTGAGATGGGTGGATCGTTTGAGCTCAGGAGTTCGAGACCAGCCTGAGCAAGAGCGAGACCCCGTCTCTACTAAAAATGGAAAGAAATTAATTGGCCATAATTAATAATTAATTTTCTATATATTAAAAATATATTAAAAAAATTAGCCGGGCATGGTGGTGCATGCCTGTAGTCCCAGCTACTCGGGAGGCTGAGGCAGGAGGATTGCATAAGCCCAGGAGTTTGAGGTTGCTGTGAGCTAGGCAGACACCATGGCACTCTAGCCCAGGCAACAGAGAGTGAGACTCTGCCTCAAAAAAAAAAAAAGATTCCCTTCAGTTGATAATCCTGGAGATCACTGGTGAGGAGGTCAGAGAAGGTCCTCCAACTGCTCCAAGCTAGACATTTTTTCTTTGCACCATTCTTAGAGCATGGAATTAAGGATTAGGGCTTGGAAGCCATTTTCTCCTTGTTGGTTCATTCAGACTTTCATTCGTGTATTCATTTGTCCAACATAAGACCTGCCATGTGAAGGGATGCAAATTGCTAAAGACACAGGCTCTATCCTCAAAGGATCAGGGACACAGAGTTCATACTGAACTGGATTTGAATCTCAGTTCTACCATTTAGAACATAATCTCTGACGACTGCAAAATCTGTATCTCCAGTACAAACCTCCCCACCGAGCCTGTATATACAATTGCCTCCTCAACATTCTCATTGGGATATCTGAGCCAACTCAATCTTAACTTAGAAAACCCCCTGCCCAAATGTAATTCCCTGTAATTCTCCCTTCTTAGTAAATAGCACTATCATCCAGCCTCTTGCTGAGGTCCAAATCCTAGGAATCATTTAAAAACATTTTGATACTGGACAGATGTGTTTGACCAAAAAAAAAAAAAAAAAAACAGAAAAGAAAAAAAAAACATTTTGAGAGGATAGAGGGGGAAAAAAACATACATATATATATATAAGATACATATTATGGCCGGGCGCGGTGGCTCACGCCTGTAATCCTAGCACTCTGGGAGGCCGAGGCTGGAGGATCGCTCAAGGTCAGGAGTTCAAGACCAGCCTGAGCAAGAGCGAGACCCAGTCTCTACTAAAAATAGAAAGAAATTAATTGGCCAACTGAAAATATATAGAAAAAATGAGCAGGGCATGGTGGCGCATACCTGTAGTCCCAGCTACTCGGAAGGCTGAGGCAGGAGGATCGCTTGAGCGGAAGAGTTTGAGGTTGCTGTGAGCTAGGCTGACGCCATGGCACTCTAGACCAGGCAACACAGTGAGACTCTGTCTCACAATAAAACAAAAAGATACATATTATATATAAATAGTATATATAGTATATGTAATACATATAGCATAGGATATAGTAACTCCTTCTGAATACTATAGTTCAGAAGGATATACGGATATACTGTATATACATTCTATTTTTTTTTTGAAACAGAGTTTCACTCTGTCACCCAGAGGAAGAGTGCAGTGGCCTCATCAAGCTCACTGTAACCCCAAACTCCTGGGCTCCAGCTATCCTCTTGCCTCAGCCTCCCTGGTAGCTGGGACTACAGGTGCACACCACCATGCCTGGCTAATTTTTCTATTTTTAGTAGAGACAGGATCTCACTCTTGCTCAGGCTGGTCTCCTGAGCTCAGGCAATCCACCTTCGTCGGCCTCCCAGAGTGCTAGGACTACAAGCATGAGCCACCGCGCCCAGCCTATATATACATCTTGATCCCATTTCTCCCCCCCTACTATTATCATACTGATTCCTGTCTACCCCATATCTAATCAGTCAATAAGTTCTGTTGGTTCTACTTCCAAATCTGACAGCTTCTCACAACCAGTTTAAAGTCCCAGTTCCTTGCCATGACCTGCAAGGCCCTGTGCGTTCTGGTCTCTACCTACCTTTCTTCCTGGACGCACAGCCCTGCCGCAGCGTGCCTATTCCATTGCTTTTACGTTTGTTTTTTCTTCTGACTGGATCACTCTTCCCCTAGGTTGTCACTTGCTCTACTCCTCCTGAGCATTTAGGTCTCAGCTCAAATGTCACTTTTTCAGAGAGCCCTGTGTGAGCCTATTATTCTCTATCACAGAAATTATCCTACATATATTTAAATTTTTAAAAAAATCTGGACGTTTTCCAGGGAATCCCAGGGCCTAAAAAAATACCCGGCACATAAAGTCTTTTGTTATATACTCATGGACTGACCCAGTGACCTCCGCAAATTATTTCAGTTCTATAACCCTGGATTTCCTTATCAATAGAAGAGGGATAATAATGCCTGTCTTGCTTGCTAGCTTTAAGCGTCCGGGATGTGGGGGAAAGTATTAAAGCCGTCAGGAAATTGCCCCACAGTGAACCTTGGCAATTCCCTGTTCAGTTTCACCAGTGAGCATACTGATTGACAAACTCTCCTTTCCCTCTCAGGTAAGAAAAAGCTATGGGTGAAGAGACCAAGGAAGAGGTGGTCCCGCTACGCAGCGGCATCATTGCCCTTTTAAGAAGCGCTGAAACCCCCCCCCATTCCCACCCCAATGTTTAATGTACCGAAGTTTGTGCAAGTCACGTGAGTCGCTCGGGTTTGCCCCGCCTAAAGAGGTGGAGCCTGAGCTTGGAGACCAATAGCAGGAGCAGCCTCCGGAACAGCCCCAACTCCAGACAGGGAAAAGGGGAGGAGCCGGGCGCCTCACAGCTGTAACAGCTCTTCCGGAAAATACGCCCCGCCCCTTCCCCACCCCCTCGCCGGTCGATTTCGCCAGTGCCGGGTGGGCTGAACCAGCGGGCGCTGATTAAAGGCGCCGCCTGCGGCTTTCTCTTCGCCTTCCCCTCCCCATCTCCCCGCCTCCTTCCCGAGAAGCGGGACCGGCCTTGATGTAGGGACACTACCAACTGCCCCCCCCACCCGCCTCTGTCCGCCCCAGCCGGGCAGCCGGTTCACCGCAGCCCCCTGCCGGCTCGCGTCCCCACCCTGCCGGCCGCACTTTGCTCGGAACCCATTGTGTACCGCGCGGCTGCGGACTCTGAGGCCAGGCCGTGGCGGGGGCACCCAGGACGCCTGTGTGCCCCTCCAGTCGGTCCCGCGGGCCCTGGCCCCTCCCCCGCCCGCCCTCCTCGCGGCGGCGGCTAGGGCGCCCTTCCCTCCCAGCGCTGGCGGCGGGGCCGACTGGCGGGCAGCGGGGACGCACCCCCGGCCCCAGCGGCCGGTCCCCCCCCGCGCCCCTTCCTGAGGGGAGGAGAGCCGGAGCCCGAGCGAGCCGAGGCAGGAAAAGGCAGCCGCGGACTGCCCGGCCCGCCGATAATTTTTGTCATCGAGATTATTATTAAAAGGGGGCGGGGACCCCAGGATGCGGGGGAGGGGCTGGAGACGCAGCTATTTTTATTAAACAGATTATTCCTGAAATAATAATATGCGCAAGATGGCTGAAGGTGGCTGTGATGAGAGTGTTGGGGTTTGGGTTTTTTTTTTTTTGATCTGAGGATAAAGCTCTGAGGCGACAGCCGCTGCGGAGACCCTGCCCGAAGTGCCCTCCCCTCACTTGCGAAGCTGCGGGCGGACAAACGGACCCACGGACGGAGCGACTGGCGCGGGCCCGCCCCGGACGCGTCGCCTGGGCAGCAGCCGGGGGCCGCGGGCGCTCGCCTTTCTGCCGACTTCTTCCAATTCTAATCTTTTTTTATTTTTTGGAAAGGACCGGGGTGGGTGGAGCAGAGGTGGAGAGAAATCGGGACTTGGCATTTTCTCCCCTCTCTCTCTCCTAATTTGCTGAAGGCCGCCAGCCCTCCCCTAGGGAAAAATCCCACCAAAAAAAAAGAAAAAAAAGAAAGCGAGGACGCTGCAGGACCCTCAAACGAGCGCGCCCGGACCCCCGGCCGCCGCCACCGCCAGGAGCCCAAGATGGCTGGGCGCTGAGGGAGGCGGCTCGGCCCGGCCCCGCCGCCGCAGGCTGGCTCCGACCGCAGCCCCGAGCCTTCCAGGCCGGAGCAGAGGCCGAGAAGAAAAGAAAGTGGGGGGGAGGGGGCCGGGGGGGAAGGGGAGGGCCGGGGGGAGGGGAGGGCCGGTAGCCGAGCCTCCTGTTCATTAGCAGTTGAGAAAAATTCCTTTCTAGTTTGATCAATCCTTGTTTTCCTCGGCTGAGCCGAGGCGCCCGCCCAGCGCGGAGACGGAGAGCGGGGTCTCTCCGCGGCTGGGGCGCCGGGCCTCTGGGGAGCGCAGAAGTAGCAACGAGGGGGTCAGGCCGGAGCGCCGCCGGGGCTTCTCCCTCCCTCCCTAGCTGGTTGCCTTTTTTTTCCACTTCTCTCCCTCCCCCTTCCGTTTCTATTTGTGAAGGGAGGAGGAAGGCAGAGGCGGGCTGGTGTCTCTGGCCGGGGACTGGAATTTCATCTGAATGACTGCCCCTGCGCGCACGCAGCGCCCCGGAGTCGGCCCGCCTGCGTCCCGCAGCCCGCAAACGCACCCGGCCAGCCAGCCGGGGGACGCCGGCGCCACGGCCCGGGGACCGCCGGCTCGCCTCTTCCGCCCGGTCCGGATCTAGCAACCCTCGCCGCGGCCGCACTCGCCTCCCCGGCCCCTTGGACCTCGACCCCCGGCCCGGGCGAGGGAGGCGCGGCGCTGACGAGCCGGGAAGGAGCCGCGGTCGCTAGAGGAAGTGTGCGGCTCCCAGGCTCTGTCCGCCGTGGGGCGCGCCCCAATGGCAGCCGCGGGGCCGAGCGCTGGCCGCTGGCCGCCGCTGCCCTAGCCGCGCCGACCGGGAGGCGGCCTCTTATATGGAATTTGGACCCCGGCGCTCCCCTCCAGGGCTGGTGCCCCGGTCGCGGCCCTGGCGCAGTCCGCCGCCTCCCGCTAGGCGCTCGGGAGGAGGAGACGCAACCGGCTGCGCGCGCGGCGTGAGGACCGAGGCTCCCTCCTCTGGGGGCGGGCACGCGGAAGGCGCTGCTGACTGAGCGACTGTCGGGGCCGGCTGGGGCCGGAGCTCGGGGCTCGCTGGGCCTACCGCTGCTCCGGACGGACCCCCAGTGCTGGGGAGTTGGGGAGGCCCGCCTGGGACCCCTGCCCGCAGCCGCCATGGCGGAGAATTGGAAAAACTGCTTCGAGGAGGAGCTCATCTGCCCCATCTGCCTGCACGTCTTCGTGGAGCCGGTGCAGCTGCCCTGCAAACACAACTTCTGCCGGGGCTGCATCGGCGAGGCGTGGGCCAAGGACAGCGGCCTGGTGCGCTGCCCAGAGTGCAACCAGGCCTACAACCAGAAGCCGGGCCTGGAGAAGAACCTGAAGCTCACCAACATCGTGGAGAAGTTCAACGCCTTGCACGTGGAGAAGCCGCCGGCGGCGCTGCACTGCGTGTTCTGCCGCCGCGGCCCCCCGCTGCCCGCGCAGAAGGTCTGCCTGCGCTGCGAGGCGCCCTGCTGCCAGTCCCACGTGCAGACGCACCTGCAGCAGCCCTCCACCGCCCGCGGGCACCTCCTGGTGGAGGCGGACGACGTGCGGGCCTGGAGCTGCCCGCAGCACAACGCCTACCGCCTCTATCACTGCGAGGCCGAGCAGGTGGCCGTGTGCCAGTACTGCTGCTACTACAGCGGCGCGCATCAGGGACACTCGGTGTGCGACGTGGAGATTCGGAGGAATGAGATCCGGGCAAGTACTCTTCTCTCTCTCTCTCTCTCTGTCTCTCTCTCTCTCTCTCTGTCTCTACCACCCATCCCGACAGGCTGACTTGTAACATCAGGCCAGTGGCCCCTTTCCAAACTCTTCTCTGAAAGTTTGGAGGCAAGGTCCTGAGAAGAAGGGTCCTGATCGCTACTTGACGCATTCCCGCACCTGTGTTCACAGGGTCCATCTTGTGAGTTCTTTATAGAATTGGGGCGTGGGACTGTCAGGGGTAGAGTTTGGGTGTTGCTTTTCTGTTTTGCGCAGCCTCCTCCCCCAGCGTAGTTTCTGTAGGCCCTACGGGAAGTCACCAAGGCAGTGACCCCGGTCCTTCTCCAGCTGCTGTTTATGTAATGAGTGTCCTGTGCCGCTGCTGTGGCTGACATGATCCATGATGCTGGCATACCAATGAGGAAGTAAACAAAAGCAGCCATGTTAGTTTTAAGCTCTATTGGAAACACATTGGGGGTTGGGGGGAGCTTCCGGAGGGAGAGCAGAACTCCAGGTATCTGTCTGGACAAGGGCTGGACAGCCAGCGGAGTCACTGGACAGTGTCTCAGCTATTCTGCTTATTCCCGATAGCCTGCTCTCCGTGTTTGAGAATCGCTGTGTGCCTGTGTGTGTTGCCCAGTGCCTGCATGAACAAACCCTAAAGTATGTGTCTTCATCACCCTGAGCCCTCTTCTCACAACCCAGCCCTCTCTCTCACAGCCCTCCCACATTTGGGGAGGGGAAGTGGAAGACCGAAAAAGAATCCTGTGGGTTTAAGGTTGAGCCGCCTTGAAATCTGGTTTCAGGCAGCTGGCTCCCCTGGGCTGCCCACTGGGTGATTACAGAACCGCATCCCTCCCATTGTATACACCCTGCTGCCACGGCCAATGTCAAACCCGCCTTCCCCCTTGGGCCTCTGGGTCTGGTTTTAGAGCAGGACTGAGGCAATGCTTCCGTCCCCTTCAGCGGGGGCAGGGGCTCTTCCTAGGTCCTTCCCCAGTCCCCTTGCTTTCAGGGTTGAGTCATACCAGAAGGAAGGGGTTGGCCGGAGACTGGCTGAGCCATCTCAGAAGCCCCAGCTTGGGGCCTGGGTGTGATATCATGGGGGCGGGCGAGGTTGGGCTTTGGTTGGACTGGGAGTGTTTATGGGTGGAGGCCCCTGGAGGCTAGTTGAGGCCAGTGGGGAGCTTGGGTATGAGGAAGCTCTGAGCAGGGCAAGATTGGAGATGGGGCTGTTTCCTGTGTGGGGGACCAGTCAGAATGAGTCACTGTTTAGCAATTAAAAAACATACACATACAACCAACAAAAGGCAGGAGGACCACCACAGGCTGAGGGCGAGGATAACAAATAAAATTTGCTGTATAATTAGTTTCCAATTGGATGGGCTAGCCCTGGGTTTTTTGTGCCAGCGTAAGCCTCTGGTTTCTTAAAGGAAGCGTAGAGGACGGAGCAAGAAGCCACAGCCTCCCCTCCCCCCTTATTGGAAAATGTCTGGGAAGCGGATGACGGATAAGCCCCTGTGTCCTCCACCCCCAGCTCAGGGCAGGCACAGCCCACACTTTCCCCTGTATTGGAAGCTGCTGCTATTAATAAAGATGGAAGGGCTGGGGGAGGAGGCTGGGAAAAGTGCAGAGGCAGGAGAAAGGAGGGCTGTCCAGTTCTCTGTCCTGGGATTGGCAGTGGAAAGTGAGAGGAGGGGAAAGGAGGAGATGTGGCAGAAAGGAACAGAGGAGGGGACAGCAACCTGGGTGATAGGCGGATGTGTGCCCGCACCCACGGTGCTGTTCCTAGCCGGTGCTGGGGATGTCTTTAATTGGGGTGGGGGAGAAAACATATCACACCTGACTTGGTGTAAGGAGGGTATCTTTAGATGCACATCTGTATTTTGGAGTGTCTTTGAGACTGTCTGCTTTGCCCTCAAATGCACCTGTCTCCTGCCTATGTAGTTGGGGGAGGGGGTGTCTGGTGGCACATGTATGCAGAGTATATTCTGGGCTTCCCACTGGCCCCTGATCTCCAGAAATGTGGATGGGATGGAAGCAGGCACTGAACTTTTGTTAACAGCTCCATGGTGTGTGTGTGTGTATGTGTGTGTTCTTGTGCCTGGTGTGGGTAGGCTCAGAAGTAGCGGGTTGCATCAGAGCCAGATGTGCGATTCTGTGTGTTCAGCATCTGTGCCCTGCAGTGGCAGCCAGAGTCTCATCCTCCTCCAGGCTCCCCCAATGCAGGCCCCCAGATTCTTTCTGGTGCCCCAGGGCACTGGAGTTGGAATCGATTCAATACCCCAGTGTCACTCAAGTGTGAGTTTGACTTATTGAATGTGGAGGAGTAGGGGCCCCACCTGCCTGCCCTGGGCGGTGGTTTTGGGGGAAGGCACGGGGAACCTGAATGGGAGAACATTTTGCTCTCTGTGGGCCACATGGGGTAGGGGAGAGGGGCCTTTTCCTTGGCCCCTTGGCCCTTGCTGGAGGGAGTCTGTCTTAAAGGGCCTTTGCTGGTGCCCTGGATGAAGGCAGCAGAATCTTCCAGGATATAGGAGAGACCTGACACAGGCCTTAATTAAAACCTAGGTAAAATCTAGGCTCTGCTTCCTGTCCTTCCTTTTCTGCCTGGGGGTAGGGTGGGGGTAGGGCTGCTGACTTGGAAATGGAAATAGGAAACCCTGATTAACCCCTCCCTGGTGGCCCCACCCTCACATGCCTGTAGGCACCCACAGAACACTTGGGTGATGGCCTTGAGCAGGGGCCCAGCAGGAGGGCTAACAGGGCTTGCCTCCAGACTGGGGGACCAGAAGGGGACTGTCAGAGTAGGTGCTGGCCACATTACCCTGAGGCCTGAATGCCCACTGGTGGTCCCCAGAGACTACTCTCTGGGATGTGCTTAGACCCTAAAAATGTTCTCCCATGAGGCTGAGAGGACAGCCAAAATTGGGGCATCCTGGTGGGCTGAAGCCTGGCAGCCCTGAAGGTCAGACCCCCTTTAAGCCCCTGAGTTCAGGGGTTCACCTGAGCAACAGGGGACTGGTAGGAGCTGGGAGCACCCTTATGTCATGCCCTCCCTCCATATGGAAAGAAGAGCCGAGAGGAGGCCTTGTGTGTGTGCCGGGCTGTGCGGGTGTCTGTTTGAGTTTGTGCAGTCACAGTTGTATTTCTGTGTTATCCCTAAGACCCTAGACCAAGGCTGGAAATGTTGCCAGGACCCTGTTTCCAGCATTCTCAAAGGTTCAGAGTTGAGAAGAGGTATTCTCTGGGGAGGGGCCAGTTTGGGGTTTGCAGCTGCTTGGGGGTGAGGGTACTCTGCTCACATTGCCTGTGGCTGGAAGGGGTGCACTGGGACCCTGTAGGGACTCTGGGTCTCCGCCCCATGTGTCTGTGTCTAGGGGGGCTGTTGTAGGAGTGAGGGCTGTCCTGCTCACTGTGGCTGAAGCTACCTCCTGACTCTGGCAGCGCAGACCCCACTGCTCCCCTCCCCTCAGTAGAGCAGGCTCCTGGGGTCTTAGATGGGGTGAGGAGGCCTGTGTGTGTGTGTGTGTGTGTGTGTGTGTGTGGTGTGAGGGTTGTGTGACTGCCCCTTCCTAGACCAGCCTGTGTCTTCCTGGCAGGGGGCCTGGCATGGCTTCCTCCCTGGGCCCCTAGAGGAGCCTCAGGCAGAGGCCGGGCCACCCCCCTCCACCCCATGATCCGCTGACACAGCCGGGCACCTGTCATGCACGCCCTATTGATTACTCTGCTGCCTGCAGCTCTGGGTGGCTGCATATCCGTGTCTGCCTGCAGGTATGTGTGTGTGTGTGTGTACACTTGAACACACGCATGTGTAGCCAAGACGAATGGATTATACATATCAAATGTGACTAATTTTTTGCATCTCACGTGGGGATCTCTGAGAAGGTGTGATGGGACTGACTGAGTTCCGTAGCTGTGCGTGGCTGTGGATTGGGAAGACATGTGCATCTGCATGTGTGAGAGTGTGACGGTGTCCCATGCCACACTTGCTGTGTACCTGAGTTGAAGTTGACTGTGCCCAGCATGACTGTGCTGGTGTGTGAGTGCCTGCCTGCTCAGGTGATCCTTATGTGGTGGCTGTGAGTCTGCCAGGGGGAAGGTGACTCCCCCCCCCGTGGGGGTGTTGGGGAAGGGAGGGAAAGATGGGATTCACCTTGGGGTGAGCTTGTTGGCTGTGGCAGGTATTGGCGGTAGGGGCCCAAGTGGGTCCTGCGCTGCTGTGTTGGGGGCAGTCTGGGTGGGCAGAGGGAGCCTGGCTGGGGCCCCTGCCCTGGCCGAGCAGGCGGGCCTGGCTGGCCTTGTCCCTAGCTCTGGGAAAGCCTGCCTTCCTGGCTGGCCTGGCATTCAGACCCAGACAAAGGGGGGCTTTCTCTCTTGCCTCTTTGTTCTGCTGCCCCAGAGCGCTGCTCTCTGCATGGCAAAAGCTAATTCCACTCTGCAGCTGGGAAACCCTCTCTGGGGTCTGCCGCGGCCTGCCTCGAGGCCTGCCTCTCTCCTTGCTCTGGCTCCTGCCCTGTAGCCCCTGCTCTCCAGTCTGCGGTTTTCCCAGCCTGGGGGTTCACATGGTAACCCGAGGCAGGGGCTGAGGCATGGAAGGGGTTTAGGGCAGGCAGAAGCTTTTCTGAGAGAAGAGGACAGTGCTGTGGGCCTGTGGAGAGAGGAGGACCGGGCTTGGGTGGGGGATTGAGGAGAGGGCTTGGCCCCTGGGGCCAGTAGCATGAGGCAGCTCTGAGGAGGGGCTGGAGCCAGAGCTGGGGCTGGCATGAGAGTCACCTGGGCAGAGACCTGCACAGGAAGGGGTGCCCCAGCCGCCCAGCCTCCTCCCTCTTCCTTCCCCCCAGCCCTGCCCCTGCCACCATGACAGGGGCCGTGGAGCCAGCCCTGGCCTGGTCCGAACACCCAGGGCCTGCCTCTGCCCCAGACTCTGGGGCCCTGTTCCCTCCTGACCTTGTTTTCTCTTCAAGGTTGACTTGAGGGTTTTATTATTATTTATTAACTTTTATACAGCCCAGAATCCCCAGGCCTCACCTGTCTGCCCAGTCTGCTCCAACATTAAAAATGCCTGCTGGCCACCTGTAATCCTAGCACTCTGGGAGGCTGAGGCGGGCGGATCGTTTGAGTTCAGGAGTTCGAGACCAGCCTGAGCAAGAGTGAGACCCCCGTCTCTCCCCAGAATAGAAAGAAATTAATTGGCCAACTAAAATATATAGAAAAAATTAGCCGGGCATGGTGGCACATGCCTGTAGTCCCAGCTACTCGGGAGGCTGAGGCAGAAAGATTGCTTGAGCCCAGGAGTTTGAGGTTGCTGTGAGCTAAGTTGATGCCACGGCACTCTAGCCTGGGCAACAGAGTGAGACTCTGTCTCAAAAAAAAAAAAAAAAATGCCTGCTGGGCGTGGCCAGTCAGTCTCTAGTGGGACATGAGGCTTTCCCATGAGGCTTTCCTATGAGGCTTTCCAGGGACAGGAATGTAGGGCTTATGATTCCCAGGTGCCCCGGGGCATGGAGGGATGGGCGTGGAGTGCTCCTGAGTCTTGACACTTTGCCTTCACCAGGCCGGACCTGGAAGGCCCTAGGCCCTAAGGGGCAGGGACGGTGGCTGCCAATTGGGCCTGGATCCCATGTGCCCCCAGAGGCCTGGTCCCTTAAGCGCTTCTAGTCCCCGTTCTGCTCTGTTCTGCACACTTGAAGTTTGCCACAGTCCAGGTGACCCCCTGTGGGCTGAGGGCAGTGTGTAAAGTGTCCCCTACCTTTCCCCCCTGCACTGACAGTCCTTGCTTGAATCAAGCTGGGAAACCTGGTCCTATCTCAGCTGTGGCTTTTCCCCAGATGGGCAACGGGGCCTCGGCTCTTAGCCATTCCCAGGGGCAGGTGGGGCTTGAGGTGGAAAGAAGGCTGTCCGTGGTGGGGTAGACCAGGCCAGGCTCTGCTTCCTCTGTTCCTGTCTCTGCATCGCAGCAGCCTGGCCGGTCGTTTGGAGGGACTGGAGTGGGGGTCATGAAGGGGCAGCAGGTGGGCACTTTCCTCTTTGCTCCCAACTTCCCAGTGCTTGAGATGGCAGCAACCCCTGCTTTTCCCAGGCATTATCTATAGCAGGACCTGGCCCCCAGGGAGAGCAGCCCTGCAAGGGTGAGCTGGCCAGTGTGGGCCCCTCTCCCAGCTCTCCTATTGGCCAGCTTCCTTCCCCTTCCCACCCTCACCCCAGCCCTTGCAGCAGACAGGAGCCCTCTGAGGCAGGAGAAGAGAAATGGAACCCATCCACCCGCTAGGGCTTGTGGCCACTGCCTTTGCTAGGCCTGGGCTGGGCTCCCCCAACAAAGAGGGAGACCCTAGGACAGACAGAAACCAGGGCCTGGAACTGTGGCTATAAGGGAAGGCATGGCAGGGTCCCAGGGTAGAAGTGCTGCCAGGGCAGACTCTCAGGAAAGCCTAGGAGAGGGAAGGAGCTGAGCCCCACCCCCAGGATGCTCAAGAAGGGCCTCCCTCAGCTCTGCCCTGAGGGGTCGTCAGCTCTGGGGAGGAGGTCTCAGTGGGAGTGGGGGCTAAGGGCCCCCACTCCTTCAGGCTAGGCATGGAACAGCTCCACTCCTGTCCTCTGAGAGAGAGTGGGCCGGGAACCTGGGGCTGTCTCTGCCCTGCTCCTCCTCTGGGACGCAGCCGGGAAGGCCCCTAACCCGATCCATACAGATGGGTCTGGTCGGTAGAGAAGCAGTTGGGCGGGGGGAGCCCATGGTGCAAGATGTGTGGGGCGAGTGGGCCTGGGCTTTCAGGTGTCCCAGCTGCTGAGCTGGCAGGAGTGGCCTGGACTCAGGTACACCTGGGGGTGCCTCATCCTGAGTGTGGGCGTAGGATAGCCAGCAGGCAGGAATTTGAGGGCCAGCTGTCCCAGGGATATAAGCAGGGCTAGCATTTCTGAAGAAGCATCCTGATCACCCTGCGTTTATGTCAGGCCTCTCCCCATGGTCTGGGGCCTCCAGGAGGTCCAGCCTTCACTGCGAGGGGCTGGGTGCAAGTACATGTCCAGCTCGTGGACAGGGAACATGAGGTGGGCCCAGGGCTCAGGTGGCAATATACTGGTGTGTGTATGCGTGCACGTGTGCCGTTGTGTGCCTGTGAGTAGGCAGTGCTGTGGGGCCCTCTGTTCCTGCCCCCCACCCAAGCTGTGTTTATTGTCAGGCTCTGACCCTTGGGCTGGGGGACCTGCTGGAAGGGTGAGGTGCTGCTGGGGACAGGGCAGGGTCTCCTGGGTCTGGTTTTTGGAGCTCCTGTCCTGGGTCATTGAAAGGTCAGGTTGTATGGGAGGGGGGTGCCCCAGGGGGGTGCCCCAGCTTACATGAGAGAGCTTTACCCCCCACCTCCTGTCCCCAGGGTCCTGGTTCTTTGTTTCCAGGGTGGTAGCCGCCAACACAAAACAGGGTCTGGTTGAGGTCTCTTGCGTGCCTTCGTTTCCCCATATGGAAGATGGATTGGGAGAGCGAGGAAGGGATTAGTGGCAGCTTGTATTTAAGAAGCCAGCTGGATGTGACTGAGACTGGGGGTCATGGGGTCAAATTCAACGGTTACTCTGTGGTCCCCACAGAGGAAGAAAGAGAACCATTCCTTGCTGAGTGGACACTCACTGTGAGTGCTGTGTGCAGTTACACAGAGCTATTTTGCAAATCTTACTTGGTGTGTAGAACACATAGGTTTATTCAGTAAATATATTATGTGTCTAGTGGGTGCTCAGGCCTTCGTGTGGCCTGGCTTTGAAGGGAGGTGGAGAAAGCGGCACAGTCCTGTTCTTAAGAGACCTTGAGTTTTGTAGGGAGATCAGACCATAGTTTGTGAGAAAATTCGAAGACTCCAGAATAGTGCTAATAGAACCTCTACAATGATGGTAGTGTTTTGGAGTTGTAGTGTCTGATACTAGCTATATGTAGCTGTTGAGCACTTGAATTAAGGCTGGTGCAACTGAGGAACTGATATTTAATTTATCTTTTTTTTTTTTTTTGAGACAGAGTCTCACTCTGCTGCCCGGGCTAGAGTGAGTGCCGTGGCGTCAGCCTAGCTCACAGCAACCTCAAACTCCTGGGCTCAAGCAATCCTTCTGCCTCACCCTCCCTAGTAGCTGGGACTACAGGCATGCGCCACCATGCC
>CAUYRT010071003.1:0-62579 GCA_963574885.1 Lepilemur ruficaudatus
AGCTCACATATACCTCTAGTCACACTTCCAACCTGTCCCCCAACACTTCTGCTCTGCACTTGCTTTCAGGGACCCCAAACATTGTATATGTTAGTTGGATAAAAATACAGGCTCTTTAAAAAGAGCCCCTTCCCACAGGACTTTAATATGCCCAGAACCGCCCCTCAGACCTGCTCCCGTCCTATCTCCTTAAGAAGCAAGAGAAACGAGGCCTGGCCGGTGGGCAGCGGCGGCCCCTCACCTGTACTCGGCCACCCCTCCAGCGTGCTTCTTCATGGCCGTTTCAGAGCTCATCCCGTAGAAGAGCTTGAGCTTCCGTCCGTTCCTCTCAATCAGTTCTCCTGCACATTCGGTATGGCCCGAAAACATCCCTCCCAGCATGACAAAATCTGCTCCGGCTCCTAAACACCAAGGAACAAAAGGAAGACGCAGAGAGAAGAGCTCAGGGAAAATGGACTCTGGCAACATCCGGGTCCTTGCCCAACTCACCCACCAGCTACAGTCAAGAGAAAGTGTCGGCCTTCCCTTCTGGAAAAAGGGAGAAGACAGAGAAAGAGGGGCACGGACACTGGGAGAAACGAATGCAGCCTACCAAAGGCTGGTGGCCAACACAATGGACAGGCACACAGTCACTAACGACCGACTACGACCACCTCCCAAGCAGAGGTCTCCCCCTGTTAGAACCAGAGAAACGTTGAGAATTGGGCAGCACCTTAGAAAGAGCATCGTCTAATCTTGTAGTCGGTACAATGACTTCTCTGTGATGTTCCCATCAGGCATCTGGCCTCTAAGCTCTCAGGACTCTGACACTCTGTCCTTCTAGGTCATGAAAGGACCTCAGAACAGACTGACCCTCTTACACTAGAGACTGGGCATGGAGGAGAGAAGCCCCTGTATTACATAAGTCATGTCAAACTCTGTGCACCTCCATCATGAAGAATATTAGACTTCCAGAGTAAATAACATGCTGTACTGGTCACCAATTGACATGAAATTTCCAAGACAGGGACAGAAAAAAGTGGGTACTGAAGCTGCCTTTGGAGGCTATGTGGGAACAGGACTGGGGCCGACTCTCTGCTTATCCCAGTGCGTGGCAGGGCAGATGCTGAATGACTACCTGGTAAGAAAGTAAAAGGAATACATGGAGGAAACAATACATGGAAGAATAATCCTGCTCATGGACAACTGTGCAGAAGGACTCTTCACTGAGCATTAAGTAAGAAACTGCTACTGTACCTTTTCCTGAGCAAGTCCTGCCAAGGGTTTACATTTAGAATAGGAGACGCCAGCAGGATACAGGTGTATTAAGCAATTAGGATGAAGGACGAGGTTGGGGGGGGGGTTCTGGCTAACCCTGATGAGGAAGAGAAAATGTAGAAGCCCCTGAAAGGTGGTTCTGATGCCTTCCATCTGGTCATTTAAACATTCAGTATTTTAAAAAGGTGTGCTCTGCAGGGCTGGCCCCTTGGCCTGGCACTCAGTCGAGCAAGGCACAGTAAGACCTCTCCCTGTGAAAGCAAGCTCTGAAGACTCTCCCTGCCAGGGTTCCTAAACGAATGCTGGTTTCTTGGTCCCCCCTGTGATTGTAAAGGGACAGATGATGATGGACATGCAGCCCGGACTCCTGCTGACCACAACCCCAGGGGCAGAGCACCTGCTAGGGAATGTCAACAGCAGGAACACAGAGCACAGGCCCACTTACAGAACGCTTTGAAGTGGTCCCCAATTGTCATTTTGGAACACTCTCGTGACCTTCCCTAATCAGAGTGTCCCCTGACATGGTCCCTTCTCCCTGCCCTGCCCTTGACTGCAGGACCATGACCTTGTCATTCTCCTCCTGGGCCCTCAAGACCCTCAACTATAAAATCAGCAACCTGGAATAGATCAAGGAGCTATACGTTCCCCTCCACAGCTAAGATCTATGATTAGGACAGGATTAAGTCCCATTTTTATGGCATTCTTTGGGTTGCTATGAAACTCTACTGCTAAGAACACTGCCCATGTTTCCCTTTGTCACTATCAGGGTTTTTGTTTTAAAAAAAATTTTTTAAACAGAATTCCTAGGACAGAAAGTTTCTGACCACCAAAAAAAAATTTTTTTTTTCCTTTTTTTGCTGACATCAGAAAAGGACAGGGACACCGGAACTTTTGTTTCTGCCTCCTGCCAGCACCCAGAACTCCCACTGAAGAGTGTGGAGCCCCCAGCCATGCCGCCAGCTCTGACTTCTGAACTTGGTTTGCAGGTAAGTGGCCGGCACAGGGCCTGGCAGCAGTATATTACTGTTATGTTGAGATGCTGGACTTCCTAGTACTTGCCCAAGAAAAGCCCAGGACACACCCCGTCTCCTTCCCCTCTAAGGTCCCACTGGATGGCGCTGGGCACTGCTGCCCCCTAGTGGGAAGCAGCCTACTCAGTCTGGTGAGGAACTGCTGCAGGGATTCCTCCCGTCCCTTCCATGGGATTTCTCCAGGTTCTGTCCAAAAGACCCTCCCTGCAATCATTATTACAGGTCAGACCTGGCACCGCCCTCTTGGACAAATCCCCCAGCCTTCTCGTCCCTGGGACTAAAAAGCCGTGACTTCACCTACACCTGGCTTGCAGGATGTCATCCCTGGATCCATCTCCTGGGCACTTGGCCTGCTCTGCTACCGGCCAGAACCAAACCAATGCCAGGATTTCGGCCAACTGGGGCTGAAACCCAGGGAGAGGAAACTGCAGACAGGCTCAGAACTTGCCCAACAGGTGCCCCTTCCTCATGCAGGTTCCCACTCTGCAGAGCTGCAGGAAGCTCCCTGCCTCGCTCCTTCCCTCCCTCTGCACCAGGGCCCAGCCTTACCAAAGGCTTTGGCGACATCTCCTGGACACGTGCAGCCTCCATCCTGCAAAGAGGAAAAAGCAGGGAAAAGACATCAGCAGGCACCCAGCCATCCCCTCCCCATGATGATCCACAACTAAGAGTTGAGATCCCCCATAGCCCCACACGTAGGCCCAAATCCCCCAGCGACTGTTGGACTGTTGTTTTTGAACCTCATCATTTACTCCCTTTGATGTTGCACCTTCCACTCCCCAAGACCCATCTGGGTTTCCTCTGGGCATCAGAGACTGGCACCACCACTGCTCGCCGGCCCGCCTGGGCTCAGGCACCCCATCAAGGAGCAGAAGGCAGCAAGAACCGCTGAGCTGCAGAGGGCTCAGCCTCAGCCTCTGCCAGCCCCTTAACGTAACTCGCCTGGCCACTCCACCACCCGTGCTCACTCTCACCCAGGAGTCACCCTTCCCTCTCTGCCTGGTGTGAGGTGAGATTTATTTAGTACAAGAGCTAAATTTGTTTAAAAGCCGAGGAAAGGACATTGACTCAGTCCCTTATCTTTCCTGCCATCGGTGTGTCTCCTATTCCTCATGTACAGTGCACAGTAACCCTACGATCACACAGCCATTCTTGATGCCTACTCTTCCCACACAGAGTACACGCTTAGGCTGGTTTGATGCACAGCAGGACAGTCTTTCTTGGGGTGTTCAGCTGTGGGGGTGATGATTAAACAACAGCAACACAGCACAAGTTCTCTAGGATGCAGGGCTTGTTGCACTTCCTTACAAACACAAGAGACGCAAAATGCCCAGGCTGCTATCTGCTGCTCCCAATAGAACCTGGGTGAAGTTGATGGAGAATGATGGCAATGGTATCCCAGAACAGCAGCCACACACGCAGGGACAGCCAAGAAAGCCATGGCACATGGGAAGACGGCAACAGCATCAGGGCTCACGTGATGGTGTCAGAGCCCAGTGCTCAGTACGGGGTCCAGGAGAAACACCAAGGCCTCGGAGGGAAGCACCTGTCCCCCTGAAGGTGATCAGGCATGCTTTGGGAAGAGACAGGGAAAAAAGGGTACCTGGGGTACCTTGTGCTACAACTTGCGGGAAGGCGTATGTACCTCTGGAGACAGAGGGCATCTACATAAAATTGGGATGAATAACTTTGCAAAGAACATTTCGAACCGAGAACACAGGGTCTGTGACTCAATCCTCTTTTTCTATTTGCTTATTAGGCCTGTCACTCCAGGAGCCAGAACTCAAACCCTGCTTCATTACATTTCTGCAGTTCTGATCAAAAGGGAAGTGTGCAGGCTCAATCCTTTTCTTCGCAAACATTTACTGACCACAGTTATTTTCTCAATTGTGTTATTCATGCATGCTTCTCTGACCCGCAGAGAGACAGGTGCTGAGGAATGAGCATCTCAGATGCGGTTTCTCCATAGAAGGTTTCTGGCCCAAACTCTCCATGTGAAGACAGGAACAGGGCTTGTGGCTCCGTACACCTTCTCAGTGCTTTGAAGTTCTGGCAGTTATTTACTTTCCCTCTCAACGGTACAACCTTAACAGGCCCTTCACTTGCCCCACCAATTAATTATAAAATGCTTTATCTCTTTGTCAAAACCAGCTCTAGTGAATAGGGTTCCAAACTTATAGCCTCAAATAGATTAAATAAACTCATGCTTCCTTTAAAACAGGTCCTGTACATATGACTTAAAAAAAAAATTCTTGGCTGGGCTCGGTGGGTCACACCTGTAATCCTAGCACTCTGGGAGACCGAGGTGGGAGGACTGCTTGAGCTCAGAAGTTCGAGACCAGCCTGAGCAAGGGCGAGACCCTGTCTCTACTAAAAATAGAAAGAATTAGCGAGGCGTGGTGGCACGTGCCTGTAGTCCCAGCTACCAGGGAGGCTGAGGCAGGAGGATCGCTTGAGCCCAGGAGTTTGCGGTAGCTGTGAGCTAGGCTGATGCCACGGCACTCTAGTCCTGGCAGCAGAGTGAGACTCTGTCTCAAAAAAAAAAAAAAAAAAAATTCTTTTGCGTACTCATTTGCACCTCCTGTAGGGTCCTGAAATTCCGTGATTGTGGTCCGTGATAAGGCCTGACTCAGAAGCCACATGCTAACAGCACCCCAAGAAAATGAGCCCTTCTTTCCCCAGGACAGGCCAAGATGTCCACAGTCAATGCAACTGTATGACGTGCCACAAAGAGGACATTTTATTTACAGTGTCACCAGTATACATGGTGTGTATGCATTCATGAAATGGATAAAGTAAACCAAACAAGCCAGATCGCAAGAGCAACCCAACTTCACATGATGCCTTAAGACAAAGCAGTCTGCTCCCTGCTACCGTTTACTTGTAATTTCCAAAAGTGTTCAAAGTGTCCTTGCATGTTAAGGGGGACAGGGGGAGGCAGAATAGTTGGAGCACACTCTGGTAAACTAAGACACACAATTACCTTCAAACATAAATATTCATAGTTGCTGGGAGGCTATTAAAACAACAATTTGGGAGTATTTTGCCCTGTGCAAATACCCAAAGTAGCATTACAAGGGTTAATTTTTTGTTTTTCCAAAAGAGTTAACATTGTATTTAAGTACAAAAGGCTTCACATGACGTGAGTGGTGACTTGATTTGTGAATTGGTGGCATGCCTGTTTTGCTTAAAAATACTTGCTCGTGCCTACAATAGAGACTGGGAGAGCAAAGCTAGAGCAGGCAGAGAAAGGAGTTCAAATCGAGTTCCTACCATGAGCCAGGAATTATCACGAATTTAAAAGTCATTTATTCAGACACAAGAACCTGAAGTTGATTTTTATAGGTGGGGGAAAAATGAGGCTCAGAAACGTTGAATGACTTTCCTAAGGTCACACAGCTATAAAAATGAAAGGACGAGATTAGAACCAGTGGCTATTGGAAAATGATAGCATTTCTGGCAACAGTTATTTTCTTTTTTATGTTTATTTGCATTTCTAACTTGTTCTAGGTTAAACAGATTTTGTTGGGAAATTTTTCAAGCCTCAAAAAAAACCACAAAACCCCAGAAGATTAAATTATTTGAATAAATTTTTTAAGGTCTGAATAGTGGTAGGACAAGGCCAAATTAACTGGTCAGACCTTAATCTTTGCCTACGCAGGGAGTATCCTGAATTTGTCTGCTCTGTGCCCCTCTGAAGCCCTCGTGGGCCACAATAAATAGAAACACGACTCAAGCCCAGCCTCTTGGGTATAAGCAGTGCAGGCTGAACAGACACCATGCTGTGGCTTCCTTTTGAACTTCAACAGCACGGGTGTGCTAATTCAGCAACAAAAGTGTAAAGTGAGACAGCTGGAAGGAAATTGGACAAACTGGCAGGATCCAAAACATCTGATGGGTTTCCAGCAGGCTCAGGACTATCAGCAGGTGGGAGAAACCTGCTTGAGTTGCCTTAGACACAGGCATGGTGGGAGCCGTGGCTGCTTTGAAGGAATGAGCTGAAGTCAAGGGTCCAAATCCCACATATTAATAAACCCAGTCACGTGGTCTTCTGGCTACAACTTGAAATCCTAATGCCATCTGGGGGATCTCTCACCATTGGACGGAAAAGCAAGCACCTCGGAGCACACAGGTAGGATCAGAAGTGCTACCTTCTACAGCACAATACCATAGGCCTGGGCTGTCACTGTCCCTAACAGACAAATTCAGAGAAGTTGCTCCCTTAGGTGCTAGCCTATGAGACCTGGTTCTGGAACACTACCCCAGCCAGTGCAATCTATAAGCCTCTACTCTAGAAGCCAGTGGGTCTCAAACTTGAGAGCACATCAGAACCACCTGGAGGGCTTGTTAAAGCAGGTTCCTGGGCTCACCTTCAGAGTTTCTGATTCGGTAGGTCAGGTCTGCAGTGGAGTCCACGAATTTTTTTTTTTTAGAGACAGGGTCTCACTCTGTCACCCAGGCCGGAGTGCAGTGACACAATCATAGTGCACTACAACGTTAATTGGTCAAGCAAACCTCCCACCTCAGCTTCCCCAGTAGCTGGGACTATAGGTCTATATTACCTCACCCAGCTAATTTTTTAATTTTTTTTTGTACAGACAGGGGTCTTGCTCTGTTGCCCAGGCTGGTCTTGAACTCCTGGGCTCAAGTGACTCTGCCACCTCGGCTTCCCACAGTGCTGGGGTTATAGGCATGAGCCACTATGCCCGGCCCCAAGAATTTCTAACAAGTTCTCTGTTAATTCTGCTGGTCTGGGCACCACACTTAGAGAACTGCTGAAATAAGCTATAAGTTAGGTGGTACTGTGTAAAAAGATCCTCAGCTGATTTCTAGTGAGAGTCACCTGTGGTGCACACAGAGCCTACGTTGGCCCTGTAAACTAAGCAAGTCAGAAGTCTCTAGAAAGACATAAAGATGGTATCTCTGAACAAGTTTATAGTAAAACTTTATTTTTGACCTCCACTAATTTGGAAATAGTGGTCATTTAAGTAACATATATGAGTAGGGTCTATATTTTGATTTAGTAGAGAAGACTGACAGTGAACATTATTAGGTAACAGAGACATGACTAATTACACAGAGGCCAACTTCTGAAAGAGTTTAATTAGCCAGGATGGGGTCCAGGAATATCCATTTATAACAGCTTCTCTGGTCATTCTCACGCAGCTGGCCTCCAACAAGGCCGCACTCAGGATCTGTGAACCGCTGGCTTACCGGAGAACGGTACTACTGCCTGGGCGCTTCCACGAGCTGAATAACCCACTTTAGCAGACTGACAGTTCTATGTCAGCCTTTTACACACTAGCTCAATAAACGGGTGTTAATTTGTTCACTGGAGCAAAAGCTAAAGACAGGGTGTTGAATGCAGGCTCTTAGATCTGTCATTAACCAATAAACCTGAGATCATTTACTCTAGGCTTTCGCTCCATAGTAAATGCTCAATAAACATGTGCTGAACGAATGGTTGGGTGGGTGAAAACGCAGGATGAAGAATTAAAAGGAGCACAGGCACCCAGCACAGACAGCGAGTCAAAGACCTGGATCCTCACTGTGGTGGTTACCTGAAAGTCATGAGATGGGAGGCAAAGGCTGCAGTGCCCACACGCCGTAGTTAGGCTCAAGGGGTTTTAAAGAGTGTAATAAAGCCCTAAAAGCAGGTCCAGAAATCAAACCTCAATAACCCGAAATGCTGAGCTGAAATCAACAAGCTATCAATCCCCAGGGATATGTAATTTCTTGCATTTGAGTGTTTGTGTTATTTTTTTAAATCACCCATCAGTGATTTAATATGGGAACTTGGCTTAGCAACCATACAAGGGGAAAGATCTGAAGGTTTATTTTAATATATTTAGTAGGAGTCAACATTGTTTCGGAGCCACTAAAAATATGCCACTACTTCAAATTTGTCTCACACATGCAAACACACACACACACACAGGCAGTCCCCAGGTTATGGATGAGATATATCCCTGAGAACATCTTTAGGTCAGATTTGTGTGTAACTCAGATGCCTGAAGAATAGTGCTTATACAGTGGTAATAATAATAATGATAGCAGTAACAATACTATAATGGCTCATAGGTGGTAATAATAATACAGTAATACTGTAATAATACCCCAGTACTAGAAAAATAAGTTACAGAAACAACTATGTTCTTTCTTTTCATTCAAACGAACAGAACATAAAAACAAACTCACATAAAAAGTTTAGATAGGAGATATTTCAAAAAAGAATATTAAAGGTTAACACTCCCTTAATGTTGCATCGACACTAGGCTAATGGGAATGTTATGCTTATTTTGATCTTCTAACTAAATCGATAACTTTTGTATTTCAATAATTAATCCATTACAATGCTTAGTAATAATTGATGCTTTCATTGGAGCACTGCCTTCATATGTTCCATTATTCTCACTTTATCCTTTATAATTGTTCCAAGCGACTGAAACCTGGTGCTTTCCCAGTGGATGATGGCATCTGGCCTTTCTCCGAACACTTAAAGACACTGCACCAGCAAACCCTTACGCCATGAGGATTTGTTCAGAGGCATGGAAGAAACTAGTTCCCAAGTTACTGACTTGATTATTTAATTATAAATAATCCTTATGGGAAACTTTGGGAGCCTTATGGGACACCTTAAGTCAGCTCATCCATAAATAGGGGACTGCCTGTACACACACACATACACACACACACACATAAATAAAATGTTCACATAAACGTGAACATTACTGTCCTTGGCTCCTACATGTTCCGCCCTGCTCTGAGCATCTCAGAACTGCCACTGTCTGAGCGGTGGTCACACTGATGAAGCTGGAGTAGATGCTTGGGTAAGTTGGGGACAGGTCTCGATTTGGCACCCTCTTCATTCCATGGTGCCATTTGTGCAGGAGCTTCCTGAGAGTGTCGCGAGAACACTGCCTCTCCTCACCTCCCTCCCTCCCATACATTTGTCAACCCACGGAAATTTAACTCCTACCCCCAACATGCCACCAAGCCTGCTCTCCCAGTTCCCAAGAACCCTGGTTCCAGCGTGGACCCCGCAGCCCACTCGCCCTGGCTTCCCCGCAGTGCTCCCCCGCCTCGCCTTCTATGGTGCGGGCCTGCTGCTCCGCTCCTTGGTTCCCAGGCCAACCTCACCTCTCACCCTCGCACCCTCCCCAGGCTCCTTCGTCCACTCTCGAGGCTCCCACGACCTTGGGCTAATAGCACCCAGGTCTCCAGCCTGTGAACCCAATGCCTCGTGGATTTCCTCTTTGATGCCCCTCAAGCACCTCAAAATCAACACATCCCAAAGTGAACTCCATATCCACCCGAACCTCTTCCTTTGCAGCTGTTGCTGCGGTCAGTGAACTGGCAGGTGGGGTGGCAGCTCCTCCTCCTCCTCCTTTACCAGGTCCCCAGGCACCTGGGCAACTGCCCAGGCTTGTTTAATTATGCCTCCTAAATGTCAGTCAGTTCCATGGATGGCTCTCAAGCCCGCTGGCACCACCTCGTGCAGGGCACCATCCCCTCCCGCCTGAATCACCAGCACCTTCCCAGCTGGACTCCCTTCTCTAGGACTCCCTTCATCTAGCCCCTTGCTAGTCACCCCCAACACAGCCAGTTCAATCTTTCTGAAAGAAGAATCAACCCACTTGGCACTCTCCTGCTTAGACCTCTTCAATAGCTCCCTAGTGCTCTTAGGGGGAAGTCCCGATGCTGATGCCCACTGTGGCTCCCACAGCTCTTGTGCACACCTGCCCTGAAGCTTACCTTCCGCTCCCCCCACCCCTGCCCCTCCTGGCTCACACCCCACCCCGGACAAGGGGACTGAGATTTGGTTCCCCAAAGCTTTGCAACCACCAGGCCTATCTATCACACCCCAGGAACGCTTTCCCGACCTCCGAATCTGGGATATGCAACGGGTTGAATTGCGTCCCCAACAAAATCCACATGTTGCCATCCTAACCCCTAGTATCTCAGAACGTGACCTTATTTGGAAACAGGGTCCTTGCAAATGTCATCAGTTAAGACAAGGTCATCCGGGAGGAGGGTGGCCCCTAATCCAACAGGACTGGTATCCTTGTCAAACAAGAAATCTGGACGTAGACACACACACACACACAGAGAACACCATGTGAAGGCTGGAGTTGGGCTGCCACAAGTCAAGGGACTACGAGAGGCTCCTACAGAGGCCTGGAGTCCTTCCCCGGGGCCTGCCAGCACCTTGACCCACACTTCCCGCCTCCAGAACTGCCAGGCACTGGGTGTTTGACACGGCAGCCCCAGCAGACTAGGATGCCCTCCTTGAGCTCCCAAGGTTGCCATGTATTGCCCAGCACACTACCCACTACCTCGGTTAGGTGCCACCTGCTGGGCCTGCTGCAACCACAGTGCCCGCTCCCTCCCATCCCACGACACCCCTGAGCCCCCCAGCACCACACAGAGACTCACGGAAATGATGTGCCCCTTCAGGCCGTGGGCAGAGTCGGCACACTCGATCACTGCGCTCAGCTGGGGGTAGCCCACCCCCGTCTTGGTGCGGGTGGTGCACACGGAACCTGGGGACCCCACAGAGCGACAGTTATGCACGGGCAGAACGTGACATAAAACCAGCCCCCACCACCTTCACAGCCCTGCCTTACCGCCTGGGGGCAAAGCAGCCGTGGCAAAGGGGACATGGCAGAGGAGACCAGGGGAGGGGACGGGCCACCGTGCCAGCGTGACAGAGGTCACTGTGAACCAGTGGCCTCACAGTGGCCACTGGCCACACACCCCCTCCGGCCCTTCTTCCTGTCACCACCGTCCCCTACCACGCACGTTCCTGCCACCCTCCCCGGGGTACCAGCTCCCACGCAATGGCCGCGCACCCGCCTCTCCCACTCCCTTCTGCCTCCCTTCACTTCCCCGCACAACCACTCTCTGCTTTAGGGGATCTCTCAGAATCCTCCCACAGCCTCGAACCTTCTTTACCTCCAAACTACTCGCCTCTCCCAACCTCACTGCTGGCCTGTGAAATGGAAATTAAAGCAAACACCTCCTGGGCTGGTGGCAGACAGCAAATGACACAAGCTGGGGAATAGCTTGGCCCAGGGCCTGGCCTGCAGAAAGCTCTGGAGAAAAGGAGCGCACTGACCCCGCTCCTGCACCCCACCTCACTCAGCTCCATCCTCCCTCTGGTGTCTTTATCAGAAGTCTCTGTGTTCCAGTCCCCTCCCTGCTTCACCCAGACCAGCCACATCATGCTGGCCTACTCCCTCCCTGCCACCTACTGCTAGGGACAGGCAAGTCTCCTCCCACCTAGGGACTCTGCACTTGATTCTCTCTCTGTCTCTCTCAACACTCCCCCCACCAGTCCCCCTCGCCTGGCCAACCCTTCCTTTTTCATCTTTCCAGCTTCATCTTAAATGTCATTGACCTAGGGAAGTTGTTCATCACAGCGCTTATTTCAAAAAGATGCATTCAAAAAATTATTTATGTAAGGACGCCAAGGATCTGTCTCCTCTGCTGGGTGGTAAGCTCCATGGATATGCACTGTTGTCAGCCGGTGCTGAGAGCGAGCCTGGTACATAAGGCGCTATAAATAGTCACCAAAAGAATGTGTGGGCTCAAGGATGAATGAGTCACCCACACCCCGGTCTCCACTGCCACTCGTTCAGCCCCTCCTGCGGCTGTCCTGTGGTGCCCACGACGGGGTGCTCTGGGGCCGGCTTAAAGGCAGACGTGAACTCCTCCCTGCTCCCTGCCACCACCTGTAGGAAGCCACTGAGCTCCCTACGAATTTCTCCCAAGGGTCTATAGGGTCAAGATCAGATGGAGACATGTGTCTATACTCCCCAGGCCAGGATTTGGCAGAGAAACCAGGAGAGGCACGGAGCCACCCCCTTCTCCTGCAACCACCTGCAGGCCAGAATCCACTAAGTCCTGCGGCTGCCTGTAGCCACCCTCGCAACAGGCCGAGCCCACAGGTGCCATTCACACTGAGGCACCCAGTAACCGGACGTGTACTATGCAAGGCGGGGCGGGAGGTTTATAACCTCTGCTTCAGAACGGGCTCTTCTCCTCCTCTCCCACTCAACTGCTAGACCCAGCGGCGGAATCGGGGGCGCCAGCTGCACTGAGCCTGCGGCTCCCCATGTGGTGAGGGCCCTGCAAAAAGGTTAGACCAACTGCCTTTCTTGGAAACAGCCAAGGAAGGAATTTCAAATAAGGCACTGGAGTGGTCTTGATCAGCACTCACGTGAAAGAAGAAATTGGTATATTATCTTCTCCTGATTAGAGGGCCAGAGGAACCCATTTTTAATACTTTTTTTCTAGTTCCCAGGAGTTTCTCAGTAATGAACCTTTTCGTAATGCCATCATTTAGATATATAAATACCCAGTATAAATACTATAAAGAATTTATGAGACTTAAATATGGTCTCCAATCAATTTAAAGTAGTTCCCATGCACCAGGCTCAAAGAAGGCCCCTGACTCTCTTTAGTCTTGTCTGTTTTAGACGGGCTGGGGCAGGGGGAGCAGCTGAACGCTCAAGATGACATCGAGAAAAGCTCTTTAGGAGCCAAGAAACATCTGACACACCTTCACGTCCTCACCTGCACCCACCCAGCACAAGGGTGGCTAACAGACACTCAACTGAATGAACAGGTGGCTGGTATTTTTTCTTTGGAAAAAAGTCTTCCTGGTCTATTAGCCTATTCTATTATGAATCTGGTCTATTACAGCCTACCCTGAGGTTGAGCTCCTGCTAAGTAGGGACTGGGCCTTATCCTTTCTTTGACTTTCCAATAATGGCAGACAGACACTTAGGAGAGACCAGAGTTATCTTTCTTCTTGCTGAAAATACATTATGAACTGGCTTACGTGAGTGGTAATATGAAAAGCCCAATCTTGCAAATCTCCCTGTAGAAGCTCGGGTATTGTACAAACCCACAGTTCTTCCTAACAGTCTCTTCCAATGCATGCTCTTCCCTCGAGGCTGATGACTGTGCCAAGACACAAAGGCATCACCTGCCTGTTAGCAGCACCCTTTGCCACTGACTCCTCTCATACTGGTTTATGGCTTGCTTCCTTTCTCGGTAGTATCTTTTGAGTGGGAGATTTCTGTTTTAAATCTTTGCTGTTTTATAGTCCCATCTGAAAATGTCTACCTTTTTTCCCTCTCTCCCATTTTTGTGTCTGGTAAATAAGGATGTGCAAGGATGAATTTTAAAACATGGCATCTCATCTTCAAGTATGGCAAAAAGGGAAGACGAACACCAACTGGCCTGAGAGAAAATGGCACCACCCAGGATAAGGATAGAAGGGCTCCACCTCATTCCTCCACTGTCAGTGCATGGTCCTGGGAGAGAATGCCTGAGAGAAGGATACCGGCAAACTCTGTGACCGTGTGTATCAGGCAAAGAGCCAAAGCTGATACTGCCTGGACCACAGGTCAAACTCAAAGGTGGCCTCATTGCTGCAAGCTTATCTGCAATGTTTGGTGTCCTTCAAACATTCACAAAAACTCAACTCATTCATGTCCATTAACTATCCCCATGGATTCTTCACTTCACCTTCCTCTTCAAGGTGTATAGGCTCATTCATGAAATCTGCCTTCTTTTCTTCCATATTCATGTTCTGGAACCAGACCTTCATATTCTAAGCACATCCAGACTCATTTAGAAGGGCCCTGGGGGCATCAGAAAGCAGCTCAATGAATGATACTTCTCATCAGGGGCTTCCTACAGAAGCTTAATCAATGATGCTTCCAGAAAAAAATGTCCTTTGAACCTGTGGATGAGTCATTCATGCATTCCCTTCCTGCCATCTCCAAGCCCCCCGAGCTGCAGATCCCATTCTCTCCCCTCCACCACACCCTCTGCTGTGCTCCCAACGTGTCTTACCTGGTCCAACTCCCACTTTGATGATATCTGCTCCAGACAGAATAAGCTCTTCTACCATCTCTCCAGTTACCACGTTCCCTGCCTAAGACAGAAAGAACATAGCTCACGACCACAAACTACTCCAGGTGACTGAGGACCTCTACACCTGAACACAAGGATGTATATGTCCTAAAGTCAAAAAAAGCCTGGGGACACTGGACCCAATTCCTGAATCTGTTTAAGTCTGACACTGGTGGGCCAAAGTGTTCTCCTGGTTTTCTTCCACGCTGAATAAGAACACAGAATTTAGGCCAGGCGCGGTGGCTCACGCCTGTAATCCTAGCACTCTGGGAGGCCGAGGCGGTTGGATCCCTCAAGGTCAGGAGTTTGAAACCAGCCTGAGCAAGAGTGAGACCCTGTCTCTACTAAAAATAGAAAGAAATTAATTGGTCGACTAAAAATATATAGAAAAATGTAGCCGGGTGTGGTGGTGCATGCCTGTAGTCCCAGCTACTTGGGAGGCTGAGGCAGGAGGATCACTTGAGCCCAGGAGTTTGAGATTGTTGTGAGCTAAGCTGACGCCACGGCACTCTAGCCCAGGCAACAAACTGAGACTCTGTCAAAAAAAAAAAAAAAAAAAATCTAAAAAAAAAAAAAAAGAAGAAGAACACAGAATTTGACACGTGAAGCCCACTTCTGGGAAAGATCCCTGGGTAAGCTGCTGGCATGAGAAGACACAGCACTATGTCATTTTAGAACTAGAAAATATCTTAGAGTGTCTAAGTGAGGGCTTTCTGGACATCTCAGCAATGGACAGAACAAAATCTTACAAGGAACCCAAATACATAAAATAAGCAATGCAACATTCTTCAGTGATTAAAATCTTTATTGTTGGGCATAAAATGCTTTGTGGTCTGTAAAAACCCCTCAAGAACCTCTATGGAACCCCAGGGAGCCAGGATAAGAAAACAGTTAAGAAAACACCTGGTGTCTTGCTCTAGGGCTGGGGTTCCCATCTAGACAAGAAAAGGCAGATGGGCCTTTTATGTGCTATGGACCACATAGCATTGGCATGTGTTCTGTTTACGGAACACAAGGCTCTGGCCCAAAGAATAAACATAGAAGCCAGGAAGCAGCGGAATCAATCAACCAGAAGGATGTGTCTGGTTTGGAAATAGTACAAGTTCTTTCACTGCAGGGGTCTGGGAGTGCAAAAATAGCCCTTTTGATTACAACTCACTGACCTGTGGATTCTTCAGCTGGTATATAGGATACTTGGCAAGACGCCCTGACTGAGTTTTCACAACCGTGCAAAGTCATGCCTTGCAAAATGCATCCCTACTCATTCTGCTCGTATTTTCTGCACGGAAGCCCAAGTGTCTTTTTGCTGAATTGATTCCCAGAGGGAATTTTTCATCTTTAACCTAGAAAAGGTGACTTTTCACTTTCTATAAAAGGATGTTGGAAAAAAGTGATGAGGAAGGTTCAAAGCTACTTTAATCCAAACAGCAGCTGACAATGGAAACTGACAGCCCAGAAAGAGAACTAGAGAGAGATTAAAGAATTAAAGTAAAATTTGTATCCCCCCAAATTCAGAAAACCTTAAATACATAAAGGTGAAAAAACATAAATACAGAGCTGTTTACATAAAACTAAAAACTTATATACACAGAAACACACATACTCATACGATCAACAAATAGCCAGATAGAGATCTGTAATGATGACAGAGGGTTGCTAACCTTGACATAGTAAGAACTCTCACAAATCTGTAGGAAAAATGCTAATATACTTCATAGAGTTAAGTGCCAAAGGACATGAACAAACAAATAAAAGTAATAAAGTGCCTAACGAAAGCAGAGAAAGTGTTCAACCTCACTAATAATCAAATGTAAATTAAGACACCAATGAGGTACCACTTTTCACTTAACAAATGACCAAAAAGAACTGGACTTGAGTTTGTTCTTCCTCACTGCTTGACTTGCTAAACAACCAAGTGAAAAAAAACAACAATGAGAAAACCTTAAAGAAACTATGCTCAGCCCTCCACACAATTTCAGTTTCAATGTGGATTCTTTTTTCCCAATCTAGTGCTGCCTACGAACCATTTTATTTTCAAGGGCCTACTTTAGGCAAAATAAATCCATTTAAGTCAGTTCGCAATGCCCCATAATACTCTGAAATAAAAAATAAAAATTAAAAAAAATTTAAAAAAATTTAAAAAGTCAGCAGCAAGGAATAAAATAAAATAAAATCCTACTAATGCTTCGAAGTCATTTAAATCAAATTGCTATTTCTTTCAGAAAGCCTCCCAATTAGAAGTGACCACTTCTTTTGAATTCTCAGTGGCACTCTATACTTCTCTGATGTCACTTAGTATATTCTATTAGTATATTCTATGTTCTCTACCTTAGTATATTCTATTATGTATTTTATTTAGGTTTATATGTGAAGTTTTAAACTTGGTAGAACTCTGGGGAAAAGAAAATACCTTGTTCATTCTTTTGTTCTCTATATCGAATTAATTGAGTACTATTTAATACATTATTGCTACACTGATTTGACTTGCCTTGAAATTTATTAAAGTTCTACACTAAAGGAATAGATATTTGCCACCAAAAAAAAAAAAAAATCCAGTTCACAATGGACATACCAGGTACAGCCAGGCAGGGTCAAAGTAAGTTTTAAAGCATGGAGAAGGCTGGCACTGTTTTAGTAACCCAGAAGCTTCTACAAATGTCTCCCTCTCCGCTCAGCTACCTGCACGGCTCCTGTAGCCATCTGTAGTCAGAACGTGGTCACCGCTGCTACATGGAAAAACTCAGAGCGATTATGAAATGCCTCATATAGCAAAACACAACAAGCCATGGACGAGGGAGTTTCCACTGGCAGAAACAAAAAGCTGTCTATTCGCGTTGGAAACCAAGAAGGGCAAAAATAAGGGAAAGAAGGAAAAGACTATCAGAAATCAGAGCAACAACAGGAGTATGGTCCGGCTTTGGTGAAGTCCCTGGCCTACCACCACAGCGGCCTCTGTGCATGCAGCATGATACAGGGAGGCCGGGAGGAGCTGGCGGGGGTGACTATGCGAGGAGTCTGCTTTATCTGGGCATGAAGCACCGCAGTAGTGGATACAGGACCGTCCGAATGCGGCTGCGCACAGCAGCACAGCACTCTGGCCACTCTGGTAGCTCATGCACGTTCATTTCCTGGGCAGACATGATAAAATGGAAGCTGTGAACCCTCATCCAGGGCCCTGAAACAGGAAAGTGGAGGTTTCAGCTAGATGTCCCCTCTGCCTGGGGAGGCTGAGCATCGTCCAGGCTCCCTCATGCGCTGGACAATAACAAATGTTCCGCCTTGTCAAGGAGAGGTTGAGGGCGAGGGAAAAAGACATAAAAAGTGACAAAACTGGCCAGACACAGTGGCTCACACCTGTAATGCTAGCACTTTGTGAGGCCAAAGTGGGAGGACTGTTTGAGGCCAGGAGTTCGAGACCAGTCTGAGCAAGAACGAGACCTTATCTCTACAAAAAATAGAAAAAATTAGCCAGGCATGGTGGTGCACACCTGTAGCCCCAGCTACTAGGGAGGCTGGAGCAGGAGGATCACTTGAGCCGAAGAGTTTGAGTTTGCTGTGAGCTAGGACACCACTGAACTCTAGCCCGGGCGACAGTGAGACCATCTCAAAAAAAAAAGTTGCTATGGTCTGAATGTTTACTTCTCCCAAAATTCATGTGTTGAAATCCTTACTCCCAAGGTGATGATATCAGGAAGTGGAGGCCTTTCGTATGTAATGAGGTCATGGAGGCAGAGCCCTCATGAATGGGATTAGTGCCCCTATAAAAGAGACCTGGGAGACCCCTGACGCCCCCTACCACATAAGGTTACGGTGAAAAGACAGTCTATAAGGCAGGAAGCAGACACTGAATCTGCTGGTGTCTTAATCTTGGATTTCCCAGTCTCCAGAACTGTGACAATACATTTCTCATTTCTATAAGCTATGCAGTTTACGGTATCTTATACCGCCAATTATACAGCAGCCCAAACAGACTAAAACAAAAGTCCACTGACCAAAAATAAAAACCAAAACTGATTCGCCACAATTTTTCAAGCTCTCCTTTAGATCACAACATCTATGGTAAAATGAGTTCAGAAGACCTAGGGTCGGCTGGGTGCAGTGGCTCACACCTGTAATCCCAGCATTTTGGGAGGCTGAAGTGGATCACCTAAGGCCAGGAGTTTGAGATCAGCCTGGGCAACATAGCTAGACCTGGTCTTTACAAAAAAAATAAAATAAAAAAATTAGTCAGGTGCAGTGGCATGTGCCTGTAATGCTAACTACTCAGGAGGCTGAGGCAGGATGATTGCTTGAGCCCAGGAGTTTGAGATTACAGTGAGCTATGATCACGCCACTGCACTCCAGCCTGGCCAACAACGCAAGACTCTGTCTCTAAAAAAATGAGTACACAAAGACAGAGCTGGGGTAGAATGATGCTGGACCTCCCTCTTCCTATGTGGTTTTGAGCAAGTAACTTCAACTCTGAGTCTCAGTTTACCCTGCCATATAAAATAGGGTTAGTCATACCCACTTGTGGTCATTATAAAATTTATAAAGAAAGTTCTCTCAAATTCTTAGCATGGTGTCTGACTCTCAGTGGTGCCCAGCAAATGTTAGTCCCTCGACTTAAGAGTGAGTTCTGTATATTGCTCTTCTACCCACTTTTTTTTTTTTTTTGAGACAGAGTCTCACACCATTGCCCGGGCTAGAGTGCTGTGGCATCAGCCCAGCTCACAGCAACCTCAAACTCCTGGGCTCAAGCGATCCTCCTGCCTCGGCCTCCCGAGTAGCTGGGACTACAGGCTGTATTTTTTTTTTACAGGCTAAATTTTTTTTATATGTATATATTTTTAGTTGGACAATTAATTTCTTTCTATTTTTTTTAGTAGAGACGGGGTCTCGCTCTTGCTCAGGCTGGTATCAAACTCCTGACCTTGAGCGATCCTCCCACCTCGGCCTCCCAGAGTGCTAGGATTACAGGCGTGAGCCACTGCACCCAGCCCTCTACGCACTTTTTACGGGCTCTTCTGAGGCCCTCTGCCAAGAAAACTCTTTCCCACAGAATGATAAAAGGCAGAGGTCAGCCAACAGGCAGCAAGCTGGGTTTGGCCCACAGCCTGCCAGCCCCTAACATTGGTGATGGGGTATCAGTCCCAGTGCCTTCTCCCAAGCACATGGAAAATGTCCCTCCACCTGCCCGCGCAACCACAGATGCTGCCAAGGCAATAACCACCTTTCAGATCACGTTAAACTGAGTTTTATTGTGTGACTCTTGGAGATAAACATCACCTGCACTTCTGAGGCCCTTCATAGCTTTCGGCCACTGTCCCAGAAAAAAAGCAAAAACAGGAAATCCAGAGAACAAGGCCTGAGAGCTACCATCATCAGCCTTACAAGTCCATTCTGCCTCAGGGAGACACGCTCAACCAGCAAAGCCACCCACGGCCCCCACACCTGCAAGGAATACCGAAAGGAGGTGTCTACCCCTCTGGGAAAAGGTATAGAGCCTGACCACAACTCCTGGACAAAGAACGCAGGCAGGTGAATGCGCCAGCGGCCATGCATGGAAATGCCGAGGCTCTGCCCATGGCTGCCAGGGTATCCTTGACTATGGAAGTGGCGCTGCCCCAGGGAACAGAGCTAGGCCTCCAATCTAACCTGCACAGACTAGGTCTCACACACCTACCTCCTCCAGACTGGGTCAGAAAGAGCCACCAGCACAAAAGCATTCCTCAGACCCAACATAGGGACCTCCACAACCCAGCAAGCCTGAGCTGGCGGCACCAGGCTGGCAACAGCATGGTGTGACAATCACAGGTCCCCAGCAAGCCACCGGAACCCCAACGCCAGGTCTGCCTCTCACTGGCTGTGTAACCCTTGCAAAGTTTCCTGTGCTCTCTAAGACAAAGTTTTACATCAATAAAAGTATTATCATCCTTACTCAAAGATTTGTTATTAGAAAAAAAATACCTAGTTGAAGTTAATGCCTCTTCCCACAGTACCTGGGAGGCACCCAGAACACATGATTCTCTTTCCTCTCTGGCAGCTGCTAGGCACACGGTGATAGGATTTGTTCCAGTCTTCTCTCCATAAGCCAGCACCTCCACAGGACACTTTTCTGTCAAAGATATTCCCTACAAATCCCTGCTTCCCCTCCCCATGTGGCAAGGTTCACCTTAGATGAAAGACAAGAAGAAAACCCATGATGGCCTGGACACAGAGAACAGCAAGCTCTCACTCCTAACGCAGGGACTGGGAACCGGCAGCTTCCACCAGGAACGTTTCTGAGCTTCCTTCTGCTCACTGCATTGTGACCATCACTAACACTCAGCACTCACACCTTTCAGTTCCAAAACACTGGACAAATGTTAAAGTGCCTTCACAATGCCTCCAAACGCCGTAAGAGAAATTACATTTTCGGAACACCAAAAACCAAGTTTTTTAATGTATCACAGATTTCAAGGGTCAAGGCAGGCAAAGAATGGCTTAGGAACAAATATCTACGTCGCTAAAGCCTCCTGTTCATTGCTGGGGAAACCAACAAGAGCAATGAAAACACATCATCCCTGGGCCCTCGCTGGTGGTGGCTGCCCAGAGGGCTGTAGGAACTCTGCACCATCTCCCCCTCCCAGCCGCATCCCCCACAGCAACCCCAAGCTCTGCACTGGCAACAGCACCTGCTCCCTCGTCCTACCCAGCCTCCCCCCTTCCTGCACAGCCCTGCCTCCCTGGTCTTTGTCCTTGTAATGGAGAGCTCTGGAGCACTAATGGACTTCTGCTACCACAGGTTTTCTGTGGTAACCTGCTAACACAGGTTTTCTCTCTCTTCTTAAAACAAATAACCTCAACACATACCCCATCCTCCTTCTCTTTTTCTGAGTAACTGCTGGTGAAGGCTGCACTGTTCACAAAACAGCAGCCCATCTGATCGCCGCAATAGTTCTCCAGCCATGCGATCCCCAACTTCCTTTTCTCACAGGTTGTGAACTACAATAAAATCTTAAGGCTCCCCCACCACTGGCTGACTGAATGGACCCCCTTCTTGGCCAAGGGGATACCCTAAAACTGAGTTGCTGGCTATGAGAAGAGAGGTCAGACATGCCTCATCATGTCCCCCTCCCTTCTTAGAGATACCCTTTGTAACTCATTAACAGGCCTAAGGCCATTCCAGACAAACCTGCAGGGCCTCAATTTACACAACAAATCTCTGTGTCTGGGTAAATACACCTCTGGTAGCATGTCTCTGATTAACAGACTTCATTATCTGAAAACAGTCCAAGCCTTTAGACAAAGCTTCATTTCTTTAACCAATTACAAATCAAAGAGTCTTTAAACCTACCTATAATCTGTAAGCCCCTGCTTTGAAATGTTCCACCTTTTCAGGCCAAACCAAAGTACACCTTCCGTGTATTGATTTATGACTTAACTTGTAATTCCTGTCTCCCCAAAATGTATAAAACCAAACTGTAACCCAACTACTACGAGTCCACTTGCTCAAGGCTTCTTGGGCATGGCTCCAAGCTACAGTCCTGAAATTTGGCTCAGAATAAACCTCTTTAAGTTATTTTATAGAGTTTGACTTCTTTTCCATTGACAAGGTGAGGAAAGTGAGATTCAGAAAGAATGCAACTAGCCCAGTGTGACTGAGCTCACAGTTTCACACTGACTGTGGGGTGAACTATGATCTGAATGTTACTCTCCCCCCAAAATTCATATGTTGAAACCTAATCCCCTAGATGAAGGCATCAGGAAGTGGGCCTTTGGGAGGTAATTAGGTCATGAGGGTGGAACCCTCAGGAATGGGACTAGTGCCATTCCACTAGTGCCCTTATAAAAGAGGCTGGGGGAGGTTGTGTGCCCCTTCCACCATGTGAGGACATAGCAAGAAGGCAGCGTCTATGAGGAAGAGGACCCTTACCAGACACCAAATGTGCTAGTGCCTTGAGCTTGGACTTCCAGCCTCCAAAACCATGAGCAATACATCTCTGCTGTTTATCAACCAGTCGGTTTATGGTATTTTATGTTAGTAGCCCAAACAGACAAAGACAAAGGGCATTAAGTTAGCAATTTTAACTGTGTTACAACCAGCTGCAAAGTAGAGAGAGAGGGGAAGGAGCTCAGGAAATTTCACCCCAAAATATAACTCCTTGGTATAAAGAGTATTTTGAATTTCAGCATTGGGGAGGGCTTTCCCTGTGTCTGCCTAAACCACACAGACGGATCAGAACAAAGGGGACAACTGACTTCCTTTTCTCTCAGCATATCAAAGAATGCCACCAGACCTGGCCCAAATCATTTAAAACATAATATCCATCTCTCAGGTTAATTTACAAGTCAATCTGTTTCCCCCATCCATTCATCCTCCCTAGCAACCCTTTAAGGGCCCCTAAACAGAATTACCTGTACATCTCGTTTTCCCCCCTCCCCTCTAAAAGGCGCATATAACAATATCTGAATTTCACTGGGATACTGGGTAATCAATCACTCTGTGATTCTCCCCATGTGCACGGTAAATAAACCTTTCTCTTATTCATCTGCCTCAATTGTAAGTTGATCTCTCAGCGAACTTTCAGGGTGAAAAGCCAGTTTCCCCTCACCCCTACAGAGGAAGAGAGCAAGTGAGGCATCTGGAAAACAGTATTAAAAATTAGCTCCAGGAGCCACGAATTACCACACAGCTGACATAAACTAATGCGGTGAAAGTCTAGTATACTACCTAGCAAAAGAGGATACAGAAGATATAAAGGATTACATTTAACATAAGGTTCAAAAGTTACGTTGTTCAGCAATGCATAAATAAGTGGCAAAACTAGAGACAGCAAAGATTACCACAGTTAGGATGGGGGTTCGTCTGAGGTGGTGAGTAGGGGGCTCCTGTGTGCAGGTACACAGAAAGGATGCTTATTTCACGACTATTTATTAAACTTCCATGTTTTCTGCACTTTTTCTGAATGTGTCACATTTCACAATGTATAAAATAAATTACAAAAAAAGTTGGAACCAATAAATCGCCTGGTTAAATCCGTGTAATTTCCGATTCCTAATCCTTCATAACTAACTTGTACACCAAGATGTCAATAAATGTAAACAACAGCTTGCCAAGTTCATTAGTCCCTCCTATCTCCAGAGCTATGAAAACAGGAGAGATGGACTAGAACGGTCTGATGGCCCCACCTCTGATCAGGCCCGTCTACGGCAACCTTGGGCCTGTCTCCTCGCCTAGTCTCAGGAAGGAATGAACAAAGGACGCTTCCCGGGGTCAGCAAATATTTGTCAAGCTCGTTCTACAGCCCCAAGCAGGGTCCACAGGTTTAACACTATATGCTGTTTATGCGCTAGCAGGTCCCAGCTGGGGCATGGGCGGTTCTGCTGTCCTGGGAGTCCAGCCTTGTTTCCTCTTTTAACATATCCCAAGAGAAAACGTTCCCGCAGGGCTGGGGCAGAGCAGCCACGTGGGGTTCACATAGATGCATAAGCACCGCTGGGTCACGACAGCGGGTGACGTCATCACCCTCCACTACTGCCAGGGGAAGGAGGCAGCTTTATCACTAAGGTTAACAAGAACGGGTTATGTTGACAAGTCTCAGCGGGCAGTGCGGCAAATGGGCAGAGCTTGGACTTCACAGTCAGACTGGCCTGGCTGCAAACCCCAGCTCTGTCACTTAATGTCGGTGTGGCCTTCTGAAAATTCCAAAGTCTACGAACAAATCAGAGCTTAAGATTCCTCAGGGGTAGTAAAGTCGAGGTAATAGTGTCTACTCCTTACAGAAATATCATAAAGAAAAGACAATGGATGTAGACCTTCGGAAACATGACACAGATTTGTTTGACATGAGAAAACAAACAAACAAACTCCTTTTCTGACTCTTATAACCCAACACAGAACACATCCCTGACCAAAATGGGGAGGGCTCCCCACATACCAAGTAATTGTCCAGCAGACACCTACAGGTGCTCTACAGTAATTCAACTTGATTCTGACACTACTGACCCAGAGACCCCACATGTTAGGGGCTCAATCCCACAAGACCCCCCAAGACCATGCCTCAGATGCCAATTGCAAGGAGTAGGTTACCCACAACTTCTGTCCAACTTGGCTACAAACCAGAGGTTCCCACGGCCCCCTTTCTCAGGTTCAATTAATTTGCTAGAATGGCTCACAGACTCAGGGAAACACTTATGTTTACCAGTTTATTATACTAATAAAGGACATGATGAAGCATACAGATAAACAGCCGAACGAGGAGACACAGGACAAGGCTGGAGGAGCCTCTGTCTCCATAGGGTTGGGTGTACCACCCTCCCAGCATGGGGATATGTTTACTAACCAGGAAGCTCTCCAAATCCCGTATTCTTGGGGTTTTTATGGAGGAGGTCTCATCACATACGCACGATGGATTATTAATTCAATTTCCAGCCCTTCTACCCTCTCTGGAGAATGGGGCTGGGGCTGCAAGTGCCAAGCTTCTAATCATGGCTTGGTCTGCCCGGTGACCAGTCCCCACCCAAGAGCCCACCAAGAGTCACCTCATTAGAATGAAAGCTGCTCCTATCACCCAGGAAATCCCAAGGGGTTAGGAGCTCTGTGTCAATGCTCTTAGCACTCTGGAAATTACAAAGGTTCTAGAAGCTCTGTCTCAGGAACCAAAGACCAAACATTAGAACAAAAGATTCTCCTAGTATCCCTATCTACAAGGGTTTTAAGAGTTCTGTCTTAGAAAGTGGAGGCAGAGACCAATGTATACAGATATATTTCTTATTATTTACAATATTCAACAAAAGTTACTATCAAAAAACAGTGAAGTTGGCAGCACTATCATGGAGGGTAAAATGAGTTTTGCTATTTCCCACCCCACTTCTAACACCGGTACAGTAGGCTGATCTTGGAACAAATTCTTGATCCTTTCTTCCCATGAGTTTGGAAAGCATAAAATACTCACATTAAAAATCCTTAGAAGTCCTTTAACAGAAGATTGAACTCCATTAATAGTTACAGTTCCTACCTCCCAACTTTCTTACAATGATGAAATGTGAGAAGAAATGAAGTTCAAAATTCAAAAAAAGAGGTTAGGTAAATTATCTAGGCATCAGTCAATAAGTGCCGTGGTAATTAAGACCAGTAAAAGACATGCAAAATTACAGTACAGGTTTTTCCAAAACCCGAACTGTGAACCCTAGAGCTTCTATTTGCTTTTTCTGCAAATCCATCTTTCCCAGAAGTCACAAATATACATTCTTTTTGGCACCTTTTTTTTTTTCAGACAGGGTTTTACTCTGTTGCCTGGGCTAGTGTGCAGTGGCATCATCACAGCTCACTGCAACCTCAAACTCCTGGGCTCAAGGGATCCTCCTGCCTCAGCCATTGGAGTAGCTGGGACTATAGAAGCACATCACCACAGCTGGGTATTTTTTTTATTTTTTGCAGAGATGGGGTCTTGCTATATTGCTTAAGGTGGTCTTAATTCCTGGCCTCAGGTAATCTTCCCACTTCAGCCTCCCAAAGTGCTAGAATTACAGGAGTGAGCTATCATGCCTGGCCCACATATATACATTCTAACTAGTGAAGGCATTGATAATTAGGAAAATACAGGAAAAGTCAAGAAACAGAGCTCCTAGTCTAGGCAAGTGGCTCACACCTCTAACCCTAGCACTCTGGGAGGCCAAGGCAGGAGGACTGCTTGAGCTCAGGAGCAACCCCATCTCTACTAAAGATAGAAAAATTAGCCAGGCGTTGTGGCACACGTCCGTAGTCCCAGCTACTCAGGAGGCTGAGGCAAGAGGATCGCTTGAGCCCAAGAGTTTGAGGTTGCTGTGAACTATGATGATATCACTCTACTCTACCCAAGGTGACAGAGCAAGACTCTGTCTCCAAAAAAAAAGCTCCTAGATCAAATACCACACTGATTTGCCATCAATAGTGGACTATTGTGAAATTTTCTTACTGTGGATTCCAACTCCTAGAGCGGAGTTTTCTACTGGCAGTAGGAGTAGGACACAGAAGACCTAAACATGTTAGACTGAAACCTAGTTATATGTTCAATTATACTCTTTGTTAAGGAGTAACACAGGCCTTTTTAAAAGGTATCACATGGTAAGAAACATTTTATGATATTTAGTAAAAATAAGGAGCCAACATCCTGAGATGTTGATTGGGATTTTATTTTTTACAGAGGAAAGCTAGTTAGTTTTCCGATCTCCCACAGGTAGCGGTGGCCTATCCTGTGATTCTCTGCCAGTCTTTGGCTAAGGAGGCACCAAAAGCCCTGAAGAGAATACAGCTCCCCCAACACACTGAACGACCCTCTTTGCGTCCCCATCTTGAAATTGTTACACCGTACCTACCATAATGGTGTGTTCCGGAAATTTGGCACGGACGAGTTTCACGAATTCCACAAAATGTTCCGAATACCCGTTAGCCACATCCAGGCAAATAAACTTAATCTGTGGCACAGCTTCCAGGATGCTGGTCATCTTTTCCAGATCGTTCTGCCCGCTGCCTGAACTCACGGCTACATGCTGTATCAAAATAAACCAAGGAGCACAGACATGAACAGTAGCATTCACGAGTCAGACCCTGCCTCCAGCCATGTGTCTACTTTGAGGACAGTACAGTCACCCTTTGAGGTCAACCGTGATCAAATAGACAGGGCATCTGCTCAAGAGACAGGCAACAGCGGAGGCAAAGGAGATTCATTCATCTAATTACCTAAACTTTGATTCACACCATTGAATTCTGTATGTCCTTAAACCTAGACCTCAGCCACAAAATCGTTCCAGTAAACAGATTCTTCAGTATTCAGGAAATCTTGTCCTTGGCTTCTATTTCATTTCCTCTAGCTCTCTCTGTGGAACTCTGAGCTCTGTGGCACTACGGGTGTGAATATGTCATATCACGCAAACTCAAGGAAGCACAACGAGGGAAAGTTGGGAAGAGTCCCCGGGAAGAATGAGGGTTGGCCAGTCAACTCCGGCTCCGGCTTCCGCACTCCAATGCTGTGGCCTTCACCCTCAGCACCTCGTTGGGGGAGCAAGAGGAGAGGGGAAGTTGGCCAATAAACTCATTCCTACTTTTGTTTTTATTCTTAATAAAATATTAACATGACATGCAAATCTTAACGTGTACAAATACGTTAACCTGTCTGCTAAATCTTAACGAGTACAAAGAGGTTAACCCATCTGTTTTCCTATAAAAGGGGCAAAAGTTCCCTAGGTGTAAGACAAACAAGCCCAACTTGATCTTTCACAATAGCACTTGAACATGTTTGAATCTGAAGCCACCACACCCTGCTCTGTAGCACCTCCGCAGCACCAGTGCCCTCGGACCCCACTCCCCTGCCTTCTCGAACATCTGCTCTTTGGGAAAGAACTGGTTTTCAGTAATGTGAGCCTTAGTGAAACTAAGCCATGAGCTGTGCCCAGAGGCAGTGTGTCACCTTTTTATGAGAATATTTCTATTTCAACTCTTATCTCTAAACCTTTAGCCACAAATGAGGAATAAATTAATATCCTAATAACCTTTATGCTATTCCCCAACACCACAACAATGTAGCCACAGCCCAGACACTGAGTGTGAGCTGACTGTTGACACGATCCATACTTACTCCAGATTTCTCTGTGCACTCACACGCTGGCCTCCTGGTTCACGGTTCTCCCTGGGCTAGCAGGATCCACACGTTCTTCCCCTCCCACTGGAGTTTTGCCACCCTTTTAATTTCACTGTTCATTTCTGTTAAAGTCTGACACTGGGAACCCAAAATTGGTTCATTCTTCTCAGCGCTACTAAGTTTTTAAACTTTTCCCTTTTTAATTAGCCTTTCACTGGGTGGGCATGGGGGTGGGGTAGCAAATCACATGACCACACTTGGTAAAGAAGACCTCCCTTCTCCAATTAACAACACATTGCCAAAAACTCGTTTAAAGAAGCCCAACAGAGGTATGATTGAAGAGAAAAAAGAAAACCATTGCTCCCAAACTTGTTACAGGGAAAAGGAAAAGAAAGTGAAAACAAGTATAATCCATTTGAACACAATGTAGCAAAAATGAAGGACTTCATTATTGAGTCAGAATTATTCTGTCTCCAAAACCACCTTCTCAGTGATCAAAATCTATACATAATTACAGTCACAACAACAGAAACAAAAAGGCAGTGAAACCTCAAAAACAGTAAGATAATGAAGTCATTTTCAATCACAAATGATCTGATTATGGAAAATCAGCCCTGTCCCAGACAGACCTGTCTGCCAGCTTTGGGCTCCCCAGAACGTGTCAGGGGGAGATTCAGACATGTTGTCGCAAGGCTTTTATTGTTGTTTTAAAAATGTCTCTTTTTGGCCGGGCGCAGTGGCTCGCGCCTATAATCCCAGCACTCCGGGAGGCCGAGGTGGGAGAATTGTTTGAGCTCAGAAGTTCAAGCCCAGCCTGAGCAAGCATGAGATCCTGTCTCTACTAAATACAGAAAAAATTAGAAGGGCAGGGTGGCCCATGCCTGTAGTCCCAGCTACTCGGGAGGCTGAGGCAGGAGCATAGGTTAAGACCAGGAGTTTGAAGTTGCTGTGAGCTAGGTTGATGGCATGGCACTCTAGCCCGGGCAACAGAGCGAGACTCTGTCTCAAAAAAAAAATCTCTCTTTTTTTTTAAACAGTTTTACTGAGATATAATGACATACCACACAATTCACCTGAAATGCATAATTCGATGATTTTTACTATACTTGCAGAGTTGTCTAACAGTCACAATCAATTTTAGAACATTTTCATGGCCCCCCCAAAAAACTCCTTCATCTCTTAACGCCCCCCCCATCATCCCTCAACCCCCTAGGCCTCAGCAACACTAATCTATTCCGTGACTATATAGATTTGCCTATTCTGGACATTTCACATACATGGAATCACATATGTAGCCTTTGGTGTCTGGCTTTTTCACAGAGCAGAATGTTCAAGGCTCATCCATGTTGTGCATGTACCAGAACTTCATTCCCTTCTATGGCTGGATAATATTCCATTGTATGGATAACCACATTCTGTGGATCCATTTATCCGCTGATGGACATATGGGCTGTTTCAACTTTGGGGCTATTATGAATAATGCTGCTGTGAACATTCATGAACAAGTCTTTGTGTGGACATGTTTGAATTTCTGATGGGTACATACCCAGAAATGGAACTGCTGGGTCATATGGTAACTTTTATGTTTAACCTTTTAAGGAACAGCCAAATTGTTTGCCAAAGCAGCTGCACCATTTTCCACTCCCATTAGCAATGTGTGAGGGTTCCAATGTCTCCCCTCAAGTCAGAGCTTCAAGTGTGACCACCCCCCAGATGGCACTCATTATGTATGTATATACCCATCCCCTCCTCCCCCTCCCATCTGCCCGACACCGGATAAATGGTACTCCTATATGTCCACTTAGGTGTTGATCAGTGAAACCAACTTGCTGGTGAGTACATGTGGTGCTTGTTTATCCATTCTTGGGATACTTCACTTAGTAGAATGAGTTCCAGCTCTATCCAAGAAAATACAAGAGGTGCTATATCACCATTGTTTCTTTTTCTTTTTTTTTTTTGAGACAGAGTCTCACTTTGTTGCCCGGGCTAGAGTGCTGTGGCATCAGCCTAGCTCACAGCAACCTCAAACTCCTGGGCTCAAGCAATCCTTCTGCCTCAGCCTCGCAAGTAGCTGGGACTACAGGTATGTGCCACCATGCCCAGCTAATTTTTTCTATATAGCTTTAGTTGGCCAATTAATTTCTTTCTATTTTTAGTAGAGATGGGGTCTCCCTCTTGCTCAGGCTGGTTTCGAACTCCTGACCTTGAGCAATCCGCCCTCCTCGGCCTCCCAGAGTGCTAGGATTACAGGTGTGAGCCACTGCGCCTGGCCATCACCATTGTTTCTTATAGCTGAATAGCACTCCATGGTATACATATACCACATTTTATTAATCCACTCATGTATCGATAGGCACTTGGGTTGTTTCCACAACTTTGCAATCGTGAATTGTGCTGCTATAAACATCGAGTGCAGGTGTCTTTTTTATAGAATATCTTTTGGTTTTTTGGGTAGATGCTCAGTAATATATTATCTGTCTTTTTGATGACAGCCTAGTGGGCATATAGTTTTACTCAACTACAAAACAACTTGTTATACTCAATTGTTTTACCTACAGCCAAAAGACATGTTCAAACTAGATCCACCTTGAAAAACCTGGCAGGAAACATGGGTCTTCCCCAAGCTCTGGAGATCCAACACTTTACCTTTCAAGGGAAAGCACAGATATGGCACACAGGTAAATCATAGCATTTTCATAATACGATGCAGAATAGGTTTCCTCAGCAAATCCCTGGCAGGGACACAAGGCTGGAGAAACCCTGCATGTCCATCTGCTGCTCAATCAAATCCTTTTGACAACCCTGAAGATTTTTTTTCCCTGCAACACTTGTTAATTTACAACCAGGCTACAGTCATACCTGCAGGCATTCTGGGTGATTTGAGGCAAAGAGCTTCCAGTCATCCAGGGTGTAATGCTTATGAATTGCTGTAAACATCGAGTGCTAGAAAATAAAATAGCATCATTAGGATGAGAAACCAAGTGAGCCCTCCATCCTGTCCTCCACATGGACAAAGGCATCAGATATTCCTGGTGTTGCTGCCATTCACTCTTAATTTGCTTTGAATATGCTCCCCCACAGGAGCCAAAAAACAAAGGTGCAAGGCTTTCCCCGCCCTAATCTGATTAGACAACACTGCATTCAGGATTTGGAAGCCTCTGCTAGGAGGCAGGGAAGGGATAAAGGAAGAGTTCTCAGAACCCTGCCCCAGCCCACGTGGCTCCTGCCCATACCTGAGTTAGGCCAAAAGCAGCACAGATGATCAAAAGAGAAAAGCATGTCCCCTGTGCAGTAGCAGAGCCATCCTAAGACGAACTTTTGTTTAACCAACCCTAAAGAACCTCTCTCTCCTTATACCTGAAAGCTTTTCCTTGTGTTCACAGCCTGAAAACTTCTTGCTAAAAGCTAAACCCATCGGTCACTTGGTATTCTGGAGGGAGGGAATTACATAAATTAGAACCCTAAATCTATGACTATCGACCCAGCATTTATTGCCTGCTTTGTGTCAGCCCTTTGCATACATAACTTAATTCTCAGAACAACTTTGAACAGTATTATTAGCTTCATGGGCAGAAATGGAGCTTAAGAAATTTAAATTTATAAAACGTAAGCACTGCTTGGCTAGGAAGAGGGGAAGGCCAGGATCAAACTTGGCTCTGACTACAGGGCTCAGGCTCCTTCCCTGGCAACAAAGTCCTCTCACCTAACTTCTCAGGGGCTACCTCTCTCCACCTACAATTTCCAACTTCTCATTCTAAAACTCTATTAACTTACACTAACTCTGTGGATCCTGGAAGCAGCAAGTTCATAGTTATTCATAGCTATTCATGCTTATCCATGCCACTATCTCATGACCGGGGAGACTTCCCCCAACAGTCTGTGAAAATGGGAAGAGCACAGGAAAGTTCTAGGTTTTTCAGGGACTAATAATCTGAGTTGTGAATTTACCCAGCTATTTAAAGCCCCCTGATAGCCCCCACTGTTACACAAATATATAATTCATTAGTAGCAATGGCTGATGACAGAACAGAGCAAGAAAAAGATGAGGAGGAAAAAAATAGGAGTTCCTTTAGCAATTAATTTATTAGCCTTTGGCCCCAAGCTCAGTAGGGGTTGAGGTCTCACAGACGATACAACAGATCATGGAGTCAGACAGACCAACCCCTACTCCATTTTTGGAGCTCATAATTTATTTGAGAATCTCTTGCTTCGAATCACTAGCTAATAATGAATCCCAGCACCTCCTGTGGTTAGACCTGCTGCCCACAGTGAGAAGCTCTTTCAACTAATTGGATTTATCTTTTCACTTGGCAAGCATTATCAACAGAAATAGACACAGAGTCCCTGTGTGCACCAGCAGAGAACCTTTCACATCTAGGATGCTTAAGATGCTCTGCATCTCAGACATAGCTGCCTAAGACAAAGGTCCAGCCTACAAATGGCTCTTCCTTTATTTTTCCCAAGGCCAGGAAACTAGCTACTCATTTTACAGAAAATCACACTGGTAGTCTGGCTAAAAGAGATCTTGAGCTTGCACTGTGATCTGTCAATTTCACTTGAGAGGTAAATCCCTTAGATTTTGGAGTCAGTTTGGGTTTGAATCCTGACTCTCCCTCTACCTGGCTGAGGGCAAGTTGCCCCTCCTCTCCCTCTCTCTGTCTCAGTATCCTCATCTGCAAAAGGACCTACCTTATGGAGTTGTGACAAGAATCAAGAGATACATTATATGCAGTGTTTGGCACCTAAGTGGTCAATAAATGTATTCCATATTAATATGTGATAAATGCTACAGGATAGACTGCATACAAAGCAGCTCTGTCTTAATTTTAAATGGGATGTCATTCACCTATAATATGGTACTCATCATGTTGTCTAACTTCTTTTTGTATCTCTAATTTCTCAAACCACCATGGGCAGTTTCCCAGCAAAAACAGAGGCAGATCTAGAGCATCTCACTGAATGCGAAGTCCAGACACCATCCATTTTCTGATTAAAGAGGGAGTGTCTCCAACATCAATCAGACTCAGAACAGAGAATGGCCCAGAACGTCTCACTTTTCTCCTCTTCCCTGTGTCTGAACAAGTCCGAGGCAGGCTCCTGACAACCTGTCCATATTGTCTCAGCAAAGGAAAAAAAAAAAGCACACCACCTCACCTGTGACATCACAGCTGCCATCTCAAATGTCCCCACAGTGTCCATGTTGGCCACAATGATGGGAATCCCTGAGTAGGTCTGCTTCGAGTTTCGAAACGTGAAGGTGCGCTCGAGATCCACCTGTTGGCAAAAAGGGGAAAGAACTGAGTGCTCTGCCCTTATGTGATATGTGCAGAGTTTCTGCAGTTTGGAGCAAGTGGGAAGAACACAAAACAAGTGTCTCACCCTTGGCCCCTGATTCTCTTAGGGGTTGGGCCAGGTGTTCCAAAGACAGCACAGTCCCTGAGGAAACCAAGTAGCATGCTGTATTCAGGTGCAAAAGTGAGATGGGCTCCTCACCCTCCTCCTGCACCAGCACAAGGCACTGGAAATTGTGCCATCAAGACGAGCCTCCGGATCAGAAGCTCTCTGCTCCTCCCTAGCCTCTCCAGTCCCAGTGCCACCTTCTAACCCCAGCCCTGAACGCCCACGTACATCTTATCTTTTCCCAACTTCTAAGCACTGGAAGGACCATTCCCCTTCTGGGAAAATCTCCTCCACTCTTTCCTGCCTCCCGCTCCTGGACACAATCCCCTCACTTACCTTTCACCTAGAGCCACACTCCAACTCACCCTGCAGCTAGCTCCAACCCATTAGTCCCTTAGCCTTTGGTCCTCCACCGTGGCTGTTTAATTATGGGCAACTTTCAAAGAGCTGGGAGGAAGTACATTGCAACCATATGTTCCCACACATAAACACTTGTTCCTTCCACTTGCAGACAGCTGGAGGAAGGGCATTCGGATTCCACTGTAACTTCAAGATCAGGGCATGTATGACTAACCTTGCGATCAGGAATCCAGAACAATAGCTCAGCCGTAACGGTGGGCTTAGCACAAGCAGGGTGCCAGAGCCAGGCCCTCAGCAAGTGCTGGCACAGGAAGAAGTACTTCTTTGACCCAGGGCAGACCCCATTCTGTATGTGTACAGATCATCCTCAGCCTGCTCTTATCACAAGGAGGTCACTCCCTCTGGGCTCCATTTCTCAAGTTCATTTTTGGCTGGGTTTGGCCAATGGAGGACACAGAGTGAGAAACTGGAGGAAACCCTCTGCCTTGGGCTGCTTCCCCAAGGCTCCGATCCTCTGGCCAGAGAGGCCTCTGTATTTCCGGTTCCAGCTTTCCCTAACAGAGTCCACTCCCTGGGCTCCAGGAACACTGTCTCCTCCCTCTAACCTTCACCCTAAGGTGGCGGTGGCTTCTTGCTGCTGCAATCTCTGGGGTGCCAAATATCCCATTTGGCATCTCAGCTATGTCAGGATGCCCTTCATCAAACTCCCTGTTTTGATATTCAGCACTGTTTGTTTCTCTGCTGGACCCTGCCGGATACAGACTGGAAGTGGGCGCTTACCCAGGGTGAACCGGCAGGAGAAACACAAATGTGAATCTTGTGCTTCTGAAACCACTTAGACTTATATTAATTCTGGCTTCATGAATACACCAGCACTAATCATTTTCTACGAGTGTTCATCTAGATCCTTTTATTTTCCTTTTCTTCTGAGACAACTTTCATTTTGTAATCAGCATCAACTCAGAAAATGCCACAGGACATCTCGGCCCGTTAGCCTTTTCATTTCTCTTGCTTCTCCACAGAGGGCTCCATGTCCAGAAGGCTTCCTGAGCGAATGATGTCATGAAAAGACCACCCTGGCCTTAAGCGACAATCCATAAGGGGAAATGAGATGCTGTAACTCCATGAACATATGTGGTGGCTCATCCCTGTCTCTGCTTCCTTCCTGATGGTTCTTGGTTCTGCTTCAGAAAAGCACATTACATCGACATTCTGAAGGGTAACTTAAGGGATCTGTTGCAGCCTTCTGTGCAGCTAATGGCTCTCTAACATTCTGGCTTCACAGGCTTAAAGCAATCAGAATTCCTCGGTCTCAAATTACTCCAACGCTCCTCTGGCAGGCATGGGGCTAGCTGCTACACTCTGCACTGGCTGGGATCACAATGGGTTTTTCCTGGCACTCCAAAACCTATCAGCAGGACACAAGACACGGAGCTTTTCATGGCAAAGGGCATGACAATGAACTCTTGCTGTCATTTCTAGTTCTCTCCATAAGGTAGCTAGCTCTTCTCCACCCTTAATTCTAAGAATGAGAAATAAAATTATCTTCCCCAACCTTATCCACCCAGACACACACACACACATATACATACCAGACCAGTCGTTCAATAAGAGAGAGAAATATTTTAAATATTCCAACCTCCAAGGAACAAAGCTTGGCATTCAATCTGGCACAGCTGGCCAGTGCACCAAATATAGCACCTCCAAATTCCCCCTCTAAGCCTGACTTGACAGGGAACACAAAGTAACAAAGTCCCCTCTCCAAAGACCTCAAAACCACAGGTTTCTGCTGATCTTTAACACACCTTCATTACTCAGTCCTACAACCCAACATTTTAGGGGCTGAAAAGTACAAATGGAGACCCACCTACCACATTCCTAAATAATTCAATGTTATGTATCACACTAACAAACTGCTACATAAAATATGTTCTACCCTCCTACCCTAACAAAAACAATTTCATTCAAGGTCAGGAAGACACCAGAACAAGTGGCAGGGGAAGCTGGCCCTGGCCCCCAGTCCACACCCACCCAAACCCTTCTATACACACACAGGGACACCCACACACATTCCCATGAATGGCTGCCACCTGGCCACTCTCTGGGGTTAGAGGTGCACACACCAGCAGTATGGTTGGTATTTGGAAAAACACACCTAGGGAAGGGTCGGACCCATGCAGGCCTGAGAATCAGCTCATAGTCACTTCAGGAGGGATAGAGGATTCTGAGTACCTGGAGCACAGCCTAGAAGAAATGGCACAGCCCACAGGCCTTACCCAGTGACGAGGGGTGTAATCAGGGGAGCAGAACGAGGGCCCACGACAGGGACTCTTTTCCCTGGATCTATGGATGGTATTGGGTAAAGCAATTTTTTATTATTTATTTATTTATATTTTTTGAGACAGGGGCTCTCTCTGTCACCCAGGCTGGAGTACAGTGGAGTCATCACAGCTCACTATAACCTTAAACTTGTGGGCTCAAGCGATCCTCCTGCCTCAGCCTCCCAAGTAGCTGGGATGGGACTACAGGTGTGCTCCACCACGTCCACATAATTTTTCTATTTTTTTGTAGAGACGGGGTCTCACTCTTGCTCAGGCTGGTCTCAAACTCCAGACCTCAATTGATCCTCCCACCTGGTCCTGCCAAAGTGCTAGGATTACAGGTGTGAGCCACCGCACCTGCACCCCAAATTCTTTTCTTATACAGATTGTGTGTTACCTATCTGTCTCACCACTCTGAGTACAGAGACAATCTTTGTAGTCCTAGTAGCTTAAAAAGTGTGGAAACTAATGCATAGCTAACAGATAAGGACACTGCGTTCTGGGTCCAGCTTTTTGCAGTTCAGTGCTTGGGGGTCCCAAGTCCAGCCCTCTAAATGTGGATCTGACCCCAGAAGCCTCCCCTCCAGTTTTGGGGCTTCTGAGCAGCTCACGCCCCGCTGTGGCATTCCCAGAGAGCTGAGCCGCAGGCTTCCACAAACGGAAAGGGCTTCAGAGGCCAGTCTGCCACACCCGTGTGCACAGCAGAATCCTCTTAGAAGTAAATTCCAAAATACACAAGCTCGGGCCACCCTAAACTTCATGAATCACGACCTTTGTGTTGGAAACAATATGTGTGTTTTGGAGTGTTTCCCTAGGCAATTCTGATGGATTCATGACTAAGAACAAGTCTGGTCAAACCCACTAATTTTACAGCGCACAATTTACAGCGGCTCTTACAGGTTGAATTGTGTCTGCCCCAAAAAAGATGTCTAAGTCCTAACCTCCAGTCCCTGTGAATGCGACCTTATTTAGAAATAGGGTCTTTGCAGATGATCAAGTTAAGATGAGGTCATTAGCATGGGCTCTAGTCCAATGTAACTGCTATCCTTACAAAAAGGGGAAATTTGGACACAGACACACACATAGACAGAATGTCATGTGGAGATGAAGGTAGAGTTTGGAATCTTGCATCTACAAGCCAAGAACACCAAAGATTGCCCACAAGCCAGTGAAAGTTAGGAGAAAGGCAAGGAATAGATTTTCCCTGACAGCCCTCAGAAGGAACCAACCTTACTGACATCTTGATCTGAAACTTCCAGCTTCCAGAACTGAGACAATAATTCTTCTTGCTTAGGCCACCCAGTTTGTGGTACTTTATTACAGCAATCCAAGGAAACTAACTCAGAGGCCAAGGTAATGGAATAATTAGTGACAGGTCTCCTTTTCCCAGCCCAAGATTCTCTCCACTCTGCCACTCTGCTCTCATCCCCCTCAGCCCAACCTGTTGCAATTGTAAAAGCTAGACCAGAACTCTTCTCACCAGCCCACTGGTGAAAAAGTACTATGGGGTTTTGAACAGACTGAACATCCAGCATGTCTTCTCTCTCCTAGGACAAAGTGGGCAATCTGCTGCAATTCTCTTCAATGCCCAACTTCCAAAGTTAGGCTTGCATTAATAAGTTTAAAAAAAAAAAATTCTTACTAGCTTAAGGACCAGGGTGGGATGTTAGAGCCAAGAATGGGTTCCAAGGAAGAAATCGCTTAGGGAGACAAGGAGTAATGCAAGCTCCCCAGAGCATCAGATAAAAACAAAGGTCACGTCTCAATCAACAAAAATGGCACCTCTTTTGAAACGATTATCCAAATGTCCCCACATAACCCTGTGGCACTTCCTTCTTCTGTACCAGGGGCTGGATATTTGAGAGATGACTGCCTCCCTGGGGAACTCACGATAAGGCCACCTGGGTCACCTCTTCCTGTACTCTTTGCCTCTGGGAGTTGACCTCAAATTCACTTTGTTCATGTTCATTTGTGTGAGGCTTGTGGGAAGGTCCCTGCAGCACTACTGAAACTTCTGAGTAGATCACTCTTTTTCTCTCCATTTTCTGTTCACTGCCTGTATTCAGGCTGGGCTCTTAGCAAAACGTCACAGTGATAAAGCTTGTCATCAACAGTCAAAACTCTCCTTTCCCTGCCGGGCTCTACTCCCATGGTGCCGGTTCTATCTCCCGGCTCCACTCAAACCTGCTCTGTTACACTCAACGTCAGTCATCTACTGTTTAGTTTCCAGCTTGCATCTAGGTATTACTTCTGCCAGAGCGCACACATTTTCAGCTTCTGATTGTGCAATGAAAACTTTTTATCCGCCTACAAAAAATTTCAGGCATCAACAAGCAAACTGAGAAACCATTGAGAGGGAAGATTAGAGAAGCCTAACTAGATCCCTCAACACTATTGAGGCAAGTAAAGTCAGATTACGGGGGTGGCCAGCTGGGCAGCAGCCACTTGCACCAGAGAGCTAAACCACTATGGAACCAATTGGAGAGGCAACACCGGTTAGCTCAGGTCTCTAGGCACAGGGCTGGCAAAATCCCACAAAAGTGAAGATATGGAAAACATTTCTCAAGGGCACCTAGTTCTCACTGCAATGTGTACATGTAGGTTGCAAGGTGTCATTGCAAGCTGGGACAACATTAATAGTTGTAGTCAGCCCAAATTGTGAAACCAAGTGTTCCATGACATCATTGTATGACGGCTTACTATTCCCCAGGAGGGAATAATTCATTCTATTACATAAATCTGAAACGTTTTACCTTCTCAAGATGTTTTCTGGTCCAGAAAATACATCTAATATATCCTTCTTTTGAGGATACAGTTTTTCTGAAAAATAAGTTTCTCTCTACTAAATACATTTAGAAAAGTTAAAGAATATTGAGACAACCAAATTATAAGTGTGCCCAGAATCCCCACGTTTTCTCTGGGTCTAGCCTTAGGTACTGGCTACAGCTTCGGCTTCCAGAGGCCCAGGCCTGCCTTCCCAACTGTTTTTGTTCCAGGAGTGGCCCCGCTCTTTACACCAGAAAGGACATGAGGAAGGCCAGGTACAAGGTCATCCCATCTGCGGTAATAAGGGTTAATCATTCCTCCCCCACTCTTGCAGTCCTGGAGCTCCTGCCAGCCAATGCTGCTGCTTAGAGAAGGTGACTTGGTTTTTAGATTGGCCAAGGCAGGAAGCTTCCGAATCCAAGCAAGCCCTCGGCTGGCAGCACCAGGCACTGCAGTTAGTTAGGCCTGGCCCTGGAGTGGGCAGCAGAGTTCTTTGCCGACGGGATTTACTTATGGTCCTATGTGTGGAGCTGGGACGCTGGCTCAGCCTCCCCCTGTTTACTCCTTCGGCAACAGGCTCCAGACGTGTCCAATTTCTCACTTGACTCTCCAGCTCTCAGCAGACCAGGCAAAGCTCCAGTCACCAGCGCAAACCACTCCAGGGGACTCTGCCATTCCGTGCAACTAGTTTATCCTTCAGGGGCTGACCTCCCTTCCCCCACCCCCAGGCTATTTCCAGGCGGGTCTCCACCTGTTCCTTCGGCTTAGAGTTCGGCTTAGAGTTCGCCAGTGCAGAACCAGCAAAATGCCCGAGGCTTCCAGTTCGCCCCACCTCCCCAGCCCCACCGAGTTCAGCTTCCCGAGGGCTGGGTTGGGTCTGCGGGCTGTCCTGTACCGCAGAGTGTCCCCAAGCCCCACTCCCAGCAAGGCCGCGTAAGTTCAGTAAACTCTGAACTTGTGCCCTGGGGTTCTCCGATTTTTCTGACCTATTAAAGAAATGCCAAGGCTGGACCTGACGCTAAGGCAGCAGCAGTTCTCAGCACTACGAGGCACTGCCAAAAAACACAAGGACCTGTAGTTGTTTTTCTCTTCTTCTCTCCCCCGGCTCCACCGTTTCCTTTTCTTCCCGTAGGCGCCCCCTACCCCCATTCTTTCTAAATCAATAGGCCACTTGACCTTTGCTAGTCGGCTGTCAATTTCAAGGTAAACTTCCCCCAGCCCACCCAACCGGGCGGACGTCTATAGAATTTCAGGCCCCAGCTGAGCGCCTCGATCACCGCCCTCAGAGACACCTCCAGTCCTGGCGGGGGACCGGCCGGCCTTCCCCGTTCCCAGGTGTTGGGGACAGAGAAAGCGGGCGCAGCACGCCAGCCTCAGACATACAGAAAAGCAGGCAGGGTGACTCTGTGCCACCCCTTCCACCCACCTCCCGCGCGCCACCCGGAAAAAAAATCCAGCCCCACTGCGACTTGCGAACGGCCCCCACCTCGGCTCGGCTCTTGAGGCTGCTCCGCTTGGGTCGGAGCAGGACATCCTTGAAGTCGAGCTTGAGGTCCGCGTCTATGCGGGGCATGGTGCGGGCGGCGCGGACGGCTCCTTCCTGCGGCGGCGGGGCGCGGGCGCCTGCGCGGGCGGCGGGAGCCGGGGCTGCTGCACGGAGGCCGGAAGCTCGCGGGGCTCCGGAGCGCTCGCCGCGCTCTGAACCCGCTGCCGGTCCCCCGGTCGCGCTCCGCCCGCCCCCGGCGCCCGGGTGGCCGCGCCCGCGAGCGACCTGCGCAGGGTGGAGCGGAGAGGAGGGGCGGGTGTGGACAAGCCGGCGGCGACTCCCTTCTCCCTCCCACCGTGTACGGTCTGGCCATTTGCGGCGAGCGAAGGGGAGCGGGTGGGGGCAGCGCGCGCAGTCTCGTCTATCACTGAGGTCCCCTATGGGGAGGGGACTTGGGCGTGCGCCCGCCTCGTCCAAGAGAAAAGGCCACTCGGTGAGAGGTTGTGCTTCTCCTTTCTTTAATCTTAAACCCAGCGTGCCCACCAAGTGGTGGGGCCCACCCTCACGTGCCAAGAACACAAACCCTTGGGAGGCTGGATGGAATGAAGGAAGAGTGCGGGCAGGTAGCCCTGGAACTGTTGAGGCCATGTTTGGATTCCCTTTGGATCTCAGGTTTGTAAGTTTTAGTAAAAACAGTGAGGCCTACAGTCAGCGCACATCCTGGGATTGGAGGGTTACCAGTGACGGGAGTTCATTTATACTTCCCTCGTTGACTTTACTGAGCCTTCATTATAAACACTCGGATGTGCTTAAGGCCCTCGCGCGCACCGTCTCATTCATGCTCTGAACCGCCCGATGAAGAAGGAGCCATTTGCAGATAAGGAAAATGAGATCTATAAATGAAATAACTTGCTCAAGGCCACAGAAAAACTACGTATAAATTTCTCAGTCCTTAAAACTTAACTACAATTCTTCACTGAAGCTGTGTTTGTCCTGAGAACTCTCTGCCTGGGTTCAAAACCTGATTTCACCACCTCCTAACTGGGTAACCCTGGAGGAGTCAATTTCTCTGAGCCTCAGTTTTCTCATCAGCTAAAGGGGAATAAGGGTGGGAATGAAGTCTATCCTCTCCCAGGTATTTGTGGGAATTAAAGTGTGTGTGTGTGTAAACACAATGTATGTCCTTTAGTCGTTGCTCTATAAATGGTAGCTATTTATTTATAGTCACATGTTACATTATATATGTTATGGTTTATATTCCCAAACTAGATTGCCAGGTACACAAAGGCAGGAATCACCTTTGATTTTCTTTCAGTTCTCTGCAGCCTGGAACTGTTCTCTGTGAACCAGTATGTGGCAGGACTGACCGTAAAAGACACATTGCAATGTTCATTTTAACACAAATGCCTGCAAACAACAGTCTTAGCCCATCCCACTTGCTCTCATCATCTTTACCACACAGAAGTTCATGAAGTTTCATGGAAGGAAATGAAACTTATCAGAGAGAGAATGAAAGTAACCACAATTAGTCCAGCTAACGAAATATTTATGACCCTCACTGAGTTCTTGGGAGCTGGCCAGATGTGCTGCTTATTTGCAAAGTAGTGAAAGGGAACCTAATTCTGATTTTGAGTTCCTAATTAAAGACAAAAGTAAAACGTAATTACCATATGGTATGATTATTTCTCCTCCCAAAAGGGAAGAGAAACTGATCTTGTTAAGCATCTACCCTGAGTAAAATGCAGAGGTGGGTGAGGTGTTTATAGTCATTGCTTTGTACGTTGTCTTAAAGGAAAAGCCTCCTTAGGTTGTCCTTGCTACTTTACCCTGAGATAGTTATCTCCCCTCTTGGTTTCTTGCCCACCCCTTTCCTATTAAAATAGACACGGAAGTTCACTTGAGGCAATTCCATTCCCTCTCCTTTTGGGTTCTATTATAATTGCCCTCTTCTCAGACACAAGATCATACATACCCCTTATAGAGGCAGCAGAATCGCTGATTCTCTGACACCAACTGAGACTCTGTTAAACATCCTCTGCATCTTGTCCATATTTCTGCTTCTCATGACATTAATACTAACAGTAATTGTTTCCTGTCAGTACAATGACTTTATGTTAAAGTTTTGACTGACTAGACAGAAAAAGCCGTAAGACATCTCTGGAATTCAACCTGTTAACACTGTATTATGTAAGAGTAGAGTGATCCCCAAAATTACGTGGGAAGATAACCTTCAGAATTCTGTGGGATAAGTCCCACTTGGTCATAGTGCATGATCCTTTTATATATTGATGGACTCAGCTTGCTAATATTTTGTTATGGGTTTGTGCATCTAAGCTCATACAGAACATTAGTCTGCAGTTTTCTTTTGATGCCTTTATCAGGGTAATGGTAGCCTTATAGAATGAGTTGGGAAATGTTCTTTGCTCTATTTTCTGAAAGAGCCTGTGTAGGATTGGGATTAGTTCTTTATATATTTGATAGAATTAGCCAGTGAACTAAAATTATGTGGGATGATAAAATAGTCTATTTTTAGCAAATAAACATATCTCAAAACCCAGAAATAATTAAAATTGAGTGTTAAAAGCTTTGAAATAATTCAAAATTATAGTATTTAATATTATGGGGATAAAAAATAATTTATACATATTTGATATTTTGTCTACTTATAATATTTGAGAAAACTCGTCCCATTGGATTAATAGACAGGCTTCTAATGCCAATTCAAAATATATATTTGAATAATTGATTTAAACATATGAGGGTGAGATGAAGTGTATTCAGTTTATATTGATTAAGAGAACATAAGTTCAATATACAGTATTTGTAAAAGTTGATAAATTACTTTGGAAAGCTCTGCTTCTCAGTGAGTTTACTGTTTTATCATGCATAATCATCTCTGGGGATTTTGTGAAAATGCAGATTCTGCTTCAACACATCTGAGGTAAGGCTGAAGGTTTTGCATTTCTGACAAGTGTCTAGATGAAGCAGAGGTTCTGTTGACCACACATGAGTAGCAAGAAGTAGACTCTTAGAATATTGATTGTATTTACAAATGCAATTTAAAACATTCGAAAGTATTTAAGTTTATAAATGGGACCAAATGTTATGAAAATGTCCTTTAAAGACAATTGTTACAATTCGCTAGACTTACAATAAGATTTTTAATTACATTGTATAAGCTTAACAAGGAAGTAAATTTTTAAACTTGTACTTTTGCTGAAACTGAATAGTAATTAAAAAAAAACAAAAACCTTCAGAATGCCTAGATGGCTATTTCTGTGAACCAAAACTGTCCCCAAGGACACCAGAAGCTCCTATTTAACACTCACTTGTCTGTGTGCCGGGCACTATGCTGAGTGTTTTATGTGTATTTTCTCAGCTCACCCTCACGACAGTCCTATTAGATGGTTATGGTCACTATCACTATCTACTCTTTACAGTTGAGGAAACTGAGATTCAGAAACCTTTTGTAGGTCATACAGTTAACCAGGGTAGATGAACTCTGTAACCAGGGGCCACTATGATGTCCCCACACTGTGTGGGTACCACCTGTCACGTGATCTCCCATTACCAGAAGTTTCTTTTTCTTTTTCTTTTTTTTGAGGCAGGGTCTTGCTCTGTTGCCCAGGCTGGAGTGCAGTGGCCCGATCGTATCTCTCTGCATCCTTGAACTCCTGGGCTTAAATGATCCTGCTGCTTCAGCCTCTCAAGTAGCTGGGACTACTGGCATGTGCTACCATGCCTGGCTGAGGTTTGCACAGACTCCCAAGAGGTCCCTAGGTTCTTGAACAGAAAGTTTTCACTAACTTCTCTTTGAAATTTAATGTTGAATGTGGGCAACAGATCACGGCTGTATTAACACTACCTGTGACTTTGCCATCATGGAAATCACAGATATTTTCATACTTCATTACAAGTATTGTGCTCCCTCATCTCAAATTCAAAAGTATGGTAGTTATTAAAGGTGCTGTTAGATCTTGTAATTTAATGCATCGATTAAAAAGTACATAAATTATGACATCACAATTTGTTCATATTCTAATACCTGTATTTCAATATAATTCATCTCCTTTGCAGTCTTCTGTGTTTTATTTTATGCATTTAAACATATTATTCTCAGTTTCAGTCAAAGTTTTCGTAAATTTTCTATTTTTGAAAATTTTGTACTAAGTCTCTGTATTCAATTGTTTATGCCTGATTAAGAAAGGAATCTGAGAAGTGGTCCAAAGATGTTTATGACACCAGAAAAGGCTATGAATACCCAGCCCTCACCCCATAACAAGCTCTAAGTTTCCTGGCGTCTGGGGCCTTATTTTTATCTGTGTAGCTGAGGTCTGGCATGAAGTGGGTGCTCTTTTGTAGTGATTCAGTGAAGGTGGATGTGTAGGAAAAAGAAAAATTAAATAGAACCCAGTGGTGGGCTAGTGGCTGATGTTTGGTTAACGCTGGTTCAATTTGAATCTACGCTAAGTATTAAAATAACTATTCGTAGCTGCCTCCGACTCTGGTGAAACCAGCCAGGCACTAAGACATCAATCAGTTTTAGGATTATGCAAGTTCACACTCCTCTCTTGACAGTGGTGCCATCTTAACATTTTTTTTCAGTTCCTAAAACAGCTCCTTCCAGTTGAGAGGGTTTATGTCTCTATTATCTGTTTATTTGTATAATAGCTTTATTAAAATATAATTCATATACCATGCAATTCACCTCTCTAAAGTGTACAATTCAGTGACTTTAGTCTGTTCACAGAGTTGTGCAGCTGTCATCACTATCAATTTTAGTATTTACGTCATTAAATATGAAATGTCTGACTTCAAATCAAAAGTGTAGTTTATTATATCTCAAACAAGAAGCAGTACAATTAATCAAAATATGCGCCTAAACTATCGACACAGTTTTGCCATCTTAACAGTAGCTTGTTTATACCAGCAGAGAAGCAGCATGGGGGAGGGGGGAACAATGAAATAGTGAAAGGCGTTTTCCACAGCTTGTTGAGAATTGAATATTTTTCCTTGCAAGAAGTGGTCCGAAGCCTGGAAGAAGTGGGAGTCAGTTGGTGCAGGGTCTGATGAATACGGTAGATGACAGAGAGTTTCCAAGTCCAGCTGCTGTAGTTTGAGCAGCGCTGTTTGTGTGACCTGTGGTTGAGCGTTGTCTTGCAAGAGGATTGGCCTTTCCCCAGTGACCAAGCTCTGCTGCTTAATCACAAGCATCCTCATCATTTCATCCAATGGGTTGCAGCAGACATCTGCTGTGACTGATTGACCAGGTTTCATGAAGCTGTAGTGGATAATACCATCACTGGACCACTAAACATACAGCATTAGCTTTTTTTTTTTTGACGAATATTCGGTTTTGGCCTGTATTTTGGCACTTCATCTTTATCCAACCATTGTGCCAAACACTTGTGATTGTCAAAAAGAATCCATTTTTCATCACACATAACAAAATGGTGTAGAAATGGGTTGCCTTTATGTTGTGACAGCAAAGAAAGGCAAACTTCAAGACACTTCTCTTCTGATGCTCGTTTAATTCATACGGAACCCATGTATCCAGCTTCTTTATCTTGCTGATTTGTTTCAAATGGTCCAATATTGTTGGAATAGTAACACCAAACCTTGCTGCTAATTCACGTGTAGGTTAAGATGGATTCACTTCCACTACAGCTTTCAGCTCATCATTATCCACCTTGGTCTCAGGTTGCCTATGTGGCTCATTTTCAAGATTAAAATCACCAGAACGGAACTTCTCAAACCATCGATGTACTGTGCGTTCATTAGCCACAACCTTCCCAAACACTTCATGGATATTTCTAGCTGTCTGCGCTGCATTGGTTCCACAACAGAACTCACGTTTGAAAATAACACGAATTTTTGACTTATCTGTGGTTTCACAAAAATTGCTCTAAAAAAATATGTGAAAGATAATCACAAACCAAAACGTGCATTTGAAAGACTGAGGTTGTACCTTCACAATAAAAATAAAATAAGAATTGTCAAAGTGAAATGTCAGAAATATCAACCTTCTAACTTAGTGCTTAATAACCTACTTTTTCATTACACCTCAAAAGAAATCCTGTTAGCAGCCATTCCTCATGTGTGTTCCTTACCACCATCCCTACCCCCCACATTCCCTGTGGTATTAGGCAACCACTAATCTACTTTCTGCCTCTGTGGATTTACCTATGCTGAGCATTTCATATAAATAGGATCATATCACATGTGGTCTTTTGTAACTATCTTCTTTCATGGCATAATGTTTTCAAAGTTTATCTGTGTTACAGCATGAACCAGTATGCCACTTCTTCTTATGGCCCAAATAATATTCTAGTGTCTTTAAATTTTGCACCCTCGATGACTTGTTTGCCTTCCAGCTCTGTAACTTATCAAGTACTGGTAAAAGTACTTTTCCGATTGCCCAAGGGAAGAGAAATCTGCCTCTAGGAAGATAACACACCTGTGACAATCTCCATGTGGAGTTTCTTGAGCTAAGATTCTAGGAGGACACTGGTTCTCCCAAAGAGCTTTGGGGATTAGTGTCACAATGGAGAGGTCACTGAAGGGGATAGCAGCAGGTAAAATGTGTGGTTACTGATCCTTGCTCCACAGAGACTATGTATCAGGTCCCATCCAACCCTGCGTTCTAAATGAAATCTATGTGCTGGGCTTCTTGGGGGCTTTGATTTATAGCCATGCAGATATAGAGCAGGGCGAATGAATATAAATTCTGAAGGGCTTAGGGTATAAGAGCAAATTCACTTGCTTCTGATTGTCCTCCTCCCTCTGTTTCTTCACCTTTATACACATTACAACCTCCCCCCTTTACACAGTCACACACACGCACGCACATACACACATGCTCTTGAAACATATTGCATCTAAACATTCCGAATTGTCAATAATATTAATATAATCCACAGCAGAGACTACAGGCTGACAATGCACGGAAGATGCTCTTGGTTTGGCCAGCAGAATGTTTCTAACATTTTTGAGCTAGTTGCCAACATTTAAAAATTGAGAATTTTCACAGCGAAAATCTCAATGGCCAGCTCACTTCTAAAAACTGGGAAGCTTGGCCTGCCTGGGCCCTCACCCCCTCTGCCTGGCCAAACCCACCGTCTGCTAGAGATAGTCACTGTTTTCTGCCTAGATGGGGCAGGTAGGTGGTGTCTAAGGCACAAACCCTACCCAACCCGCCTGGCACATACATAGTTGTTTAAGTTTGCAATCCCTTGTGGACAATAACACTGAGAATAATTCCTCACTTTTCCAACTCAATTTGTGCAGAGAAAGTAGACATAAATTTAATTTGCTTATCTCTTGGGGCAGGGAAATTTGTGTGTGACTCTGTGTGTGTTTAACTTATTTAAATAGACAACTCAGTATCATCACGATAGAATTTAGACTACTAAATCTAATACCAAAATGAGGGGGTTTGCCTTCAGGCTATGGTTCAACCTTTAAAATAACACTAGAGATTAAAACCTATGATGGTATTATTATTAAGGTGGTTGTTATTATAATGAGTGGAAATTAGTCTGGTGTAATCATCTCATTACCATCCTGGTGATCACCTTTCTTTTAATTAAAATCTTCTGTGTCAGAGATAAGGCAGAAAAGAAGAAAAATAATCTCCAAATTAAAATTTCCCATAGAGTCTTTCTTTGGTTAATCTGGTGTTGGGTAGTTTATTGGAAATGCTGTTTTTCACATTTTTCATTGAGATGGAACCTCCACTTCTTAAAATTCTGTTTCTAGCCTAGACAATGAATTTTATCTGACAGATTAATTTGTTTTTTCTTGATTTTCCTCTAATTCCTACCTCTCAAGACCACTTTTAAGAAAAGTTAAGCACCTGGCAATATTTAATAACACTTAGGCCAAAATAATTATATTTCCAGGTAACTATAGCCACATGCCACAGGTAATCCTTTTTCTTTCCTTCCCATTCCGTTCAGCAAGTCTCTGTCCGACCTTTAGCTCTGTGGTCCTCATCAACTTCAGCTCACAGACTCCATGTGCAGGGCACTTGTCCTTTCCTTTCTTTCAGGTGACTTGGACTTGGTTTCTTGCTGATGGGGGGAGGAGGAGGCTGGGGATTCATTTTCAGTCATTGCTGGGGCTCCCAGCACACCAGATATGCGTAGGTCCTGCAGTGACCATGGATGAGGAGCTGTCTCTATTTCATCTGCCGCATCAGAAGTCCCCATCGTCTGGGTCCACTAGGTCCCTTCTGGTCCTGTGGCTCTGATGCTTCTTTGCCACTTGCCAGCGAAGGAATCTTTGCTGAGACTGGGAACCCTGTGGCTAGAGTCCTTTCCTTGGTCTCCATGCCACATCTTCCAGGTGCTGATTGGGAGGTGGCTGGCACAGGTTTGCAGGAAGCACTTTCTCCTTTTCACGGTCCAGAAGACAATTAACCCTTCTTCACCCCTCCCGTGTTCTCTCTCAAGAGCGGCCTCTCTCTCCCAGTGCCCTCTGACACCCCACATCTCTCTCCAGTGTGTTTACAGAAGGCAGTAAGAGCTGCGGTCTGTGCTGTTGCTATGTGCTTGAAATGGGAGAATTAAAATACACAAGGAACAAATTACAACTCAGCTCATGAAAGGTACCTTGCTGAAAGGTATCTGATTGCTAGAATGTAGCAAATAGAGCTCACATTTAAGTGTGTATTCCTTGAAAGAAAAAGAAAGTAAGAAAAGACACAAAAAGAAAGAAAGAAAGTCAGAACACTTCAGCACTAAGCTTAAGGCCATTTGAAACATTGCAGTCACCAACAAACAGCACAAACATGCAAAAATTGGCACTGCATAGACTGTAAAAAAGACACTTGTTTGCAGTATGAGAGCTGAAACAAGAAAGCAGAGCGTTGCTTTGCTCCACCTGAGCTGGAAACGTGCACCTCAGGAAAGACTTCGGGAGAATTTTTGCCCAATGTGGGGCCTGCTGACTGCTTTTTACCCTATTTGAACAAGTCAAATCGAATGAGCACGCAGTTATTTTTTTCGGAAGAATTATCATCTATAAATTTCTTTAAATATGAACAGCTGCTGTGCACATGCCAGATTATCATATTCCCTTTAATGCAAAAGTCAATGACAACCATAAAGACTTACCATAATACTGGCGAGCATTTGTTGAACAATTACTCTATTATATTCTAGGCACCCTATTAAGTGCTTGAAATATACTATTTCATTTACTCTTCAAACAACTCTATGCATTAAATACTATTATTGTACCCAGTTTACAAATGTGGAAATTGAGGCAGTTAGATCATTTATGTAACTTGCCTCAAGTTGAACAGCAAAGATCTCTCTGTTCCCAGGATCCAACTCTCAACCAGTGTGCCATACTGCCTCCTGGCTGCAGAGGTGTCTTATTAAAATGAGGTCAAGGTAAAAGGAAAAATGGGTGGACAGTAGCATTTTCTTGTTATCAGGATTTACCAAGAACCCGCTATGGGCCATTGTCTGTGCTCTTACCCTGAATTGTTAAACCAGGCAGTTTTAAGAAATAGGGGGCAGATTCATTTCACTGGTTTCCGATTTGGACCCATTGCTAATCTCAAGTTCCCGTGGATGAGAGATGCTTCCTTTACCTAGACACAGTATCATGTGTCTGAATATTTCATTAAATGACTAGTCTGGTAGTTCCTTTTCGTTTCCTTGTAGAGGATGGGTTAAAAACAGAAAGGGCCAACTGGGACGCTATTTACAGCTGGGTTTATCATGGGGCCACCTCTATTCTTGAACTAAGTGCTGGCTCGGAGTAGCATGCTATCCGTGACGCCCTGTAGCTGACTCCACAGTTTTCTCCTTTCCAACCACACCAAATTTAGTTCCCGTGTGCTAGGGAACCAAGTGCTACGTACCCTGCCCTGCCTCGTGTCTATTAGGACTCCTGTACAAGAACGGTGTGGACACCATCCATCATCACCTCCACCTCCACCTCCAACTTAGGGCATTTGGCATTTAAAATTCAGGGCTTGAATTTGGCCTGTCACTCAAAGCAGCTCTTTTCAGTTACCGTTGATTCTCATCGTGCGAGGTAGCAGATACCAAACTACTGCCCCAGGGGAAAGAGGGTGAGGTTTCTGCAAGCCTCTGGTCACAACTGGCCAGGACTTAACCTTGTTTTATGTGTGTTGTGTTTAAAGACGGCTTACTTTGTGCGTATTGTTGACTCATTAATGTTGCACTCATGGCCAACAGCACTATCGCTCATGCCTTAGTGAAGCTTGTTGAACACACGTTCTTCCTAAAGCACATCACAGCCCTCTTGCAATCAGGGACCCTGCCACCACTTCAGCACTATGCTTGGGGCCATTTTGAACAGCAAAATTACCAACTAAAAGCACAAAATATGAAAAACGTGGCACAAAATAGACGGTGAAAAGGACACTTGCTTAGGGTGTAAGAGCCGAAACAAAGAGGCAGAGGGTCACCTTGTGCCGCCAGCAGTGTGCACCTCGAGGGACTCAAATTTTTCTTCTTTTTTTTTTTTGAAACAGAGTCTCACTCTGTTGTCTGGGTTAGAGTGCCGTGGCGTCAGCCTAGCTCACAGCAACCTCAAACTCCTGGGCTCAAGTGATCCTCCCACCTCAGCCTCCCAGAGTGCTAGGATTACAGGCATGAGCCATGGTGCCTGGCCTCAAAATTCTCGCTGCTCTGCACATACCCACAATGACAGAGAAAGAGCAGCTAGTATTGACTTGGAAGTTACAAATAAATTTTAGCAAATAGGCTACTTCCCAAATACAGAAGTCACGTGTCATGAGGATGATGGCATTTTTGTACCACTTGATTATGCAGGTCCCTATCTGTTTGCTTGGAACCCACCAGCAAATTCTAAAACCTAGCTCTTCAAGCCAGAAACCCAGCAGGTATTGTTTTGCCTGCTTGACATTTCTTTCTTCCCCAAATAACCCTGCCTTAGTTAGCTAAGATTTCCATCTGCAAGAGAAAGTCAAGAAGCACCACTCTGTTCTGTTTAGGAACTTGGACTCTCTCCACACCTCTGTTCGAGGGCTTGGGAGCAGGCATCACCCCCAGATCCATGGCGCTGAGGCTTCATGGAGATAAAATGCCTTTTCTCAGAAAGCGCAGGAACACTATCACTGTACTTAAGTTGTATTTAATTATTCATTTGCTTACATTCATTTGATATCTTACCATTGGCTTTCTTTTTTATTATGAATATTTCAGTACTGCAGGAAAAGATTTAGAATATTAACAAGCTGAATGAAATTGTTGTTGTTCAACCATTTTCACCTATAGAAGTGGCAATTTCATATAGCCTACGAGAAAACTTGGGGTTTGTTTACTTTAACAAATGTTAGCATTTTGCCATCTCTGTTTTGAGATTTTTTTTTTTTTTTTTTTTTTTGAAACAGAGTCTCACTCTGTTGCCTGGGTTAGAGTGCCGTGGCATCAGCCTAGCTCACAGCAACCTCAAAACTCCTGGGCTCAAATGATCCTTCTGCCTCAGCCTCCTGAGTAGCTGGGACTATAGGCGTGTACCACCATGCCAAGCTACATTTTTCTATATTATATTAGTTGTCCAGCTAACTTATTTCTATTTTTAGTAGAGACGGGGTCTCACTCTTGCTCAGGCTGGCCTCGAACTCCTGATCTCAAACGATCCTCCCACCTCAGCCTCCCAGAGTGCTAGTATTACAGGCATGAGCCACCACGCTTGGCCTGTTTTGGGATTTTTTTTAAGAAGTAAAAAAAACCCTGCTGTGTATCCCTCATTAATCTTCTTCTGCCTCCACAAAGGCAGCCACTGGTCTGAATTTCATATGTTTATATATGTACTACTCATACATATGTATCCAAGACAGTATAGCTTCAAATAAATGGTATCATACAGCATTTTACAAAGTCATGCAGTACTCACTTTGATTCTTGCCTTTTCAGTGAACAAAACTGATCTAGAGCTACCTATATCAATAGGACACGAGTGGCCAAGTTCGCCATCAACAGAGCAGGAAAGGATAATTCTGCCTCAGGGAAGGTCAAAGAATATTTTTGAATAATAGTGCCTATAGCAAGCTTAGTTTTTCAAAATGTTTCTTCTTTATTAGAAAACTTTTAAACTTACAGAAAGTTGAAGAATTGTGTAGAGAACACCCGTATATGTTTTACTTAGATTTACCACCTGTTAACATTTGGTATTTTATTTTATTTACCTCTAATATATATATTATTATGTGCTGAACTGTGTTCCCCTAAAATTCATATGTTGAAGTTTTAACACCCAGTACCTCAAAATATGACTGTAGTTAGAAATAGAATCTATTCCAATATGACTGGTGTCCTTATAAGAAGAGGTGATTAGGACACAGACAGGTAAAGAGGGAACATTGTTTAGACAAAGGGGAGATGGCCATTGGAGAGACTCCTCTCCCAGAAAAAAACAACCCTACCGACACTTTGATCTCAGACTTCTAGTCTCCGTAACTATGAGAATGAAAAGTGTGTTGTTTAAGCCACCCGGTCTGTGGGACTTTGCTATGGCAGCCCTAGCAAACATATATACCCACATATATATATGTATGTGTGTGTGCGTATATATATAAAAACATATGTATATGAAAGGAGATATATATAGATCTCTCTCTCTCTATCTACCTATCTCTGCTTTTGTTTGAACGTTCCTTCCAAAACTCATGTTGAAATTTAATTGCCAATGTAACGCAATGTATTATAATAGTATTGGAAGGTGGGGCCTTTAAGAAGTGATGAGGTTGTTACCACCGAACCCCTGTAAATTAATGCCTTTACCAGAGGAGTGGGTTAGTTATTGCAGGAGTGGCTTTGTTATAAAAGCAAGTTCTCTCTTGCCTTCCGCCCTGCTGCCACGGGATAACGCAGCAAAAATGCCCACACTGTATATCAAGCAGATGTCGGCACAATCCCCTTGGACTTCTCAGCCTCCAGAACTGTAAGAAATACATTTTTCTTTATAAATTACCCAGTCTCAGTTATTCTGTTACAGCAGCATAAAACAGACTAAGATAATCTCCTTTCAAACTAGTTGGCAGACTTCGCGAGAGTTCATTCCTAAGTATTGCAGCATGCAAGTCCTAAGGACAAGGACATTTTCCTACATAACCAAAACCCCTTATCACACTTAAGAAAATTAACATTATTTCGATAATACTATCTAACATACTTACCTGCATTAAATTTCCTCAGTTGTCTCCAAATATTTTCTAGAGCTATTTTTTGTTTTTCCCTTTTGCTTCCGTGTCCAATCAAGGTTTATGTGTGTGATTGTTTATCATGTCTCTTTAGTCTCTATTAATCTAGAAGAGTCTCTGTCTTTGTTATCGTTTCTTATGGAATTAAATTTTTTGAAGAATCTAAGCCAGTTTTTGCAGAATGTCTCATGTACAGGATTTGTCTGATTGTTTCCTCTTGCTTAGATTTAAGTTAAACATATATATATATTTTTTGAGATAGGGTCTCACTCTGTTGCCCAGACTGGAGGGCAGTGGCCTCATCATAGCTCACTACAACCTCAAACCCCTGGGCTCGAGCAATTCTCCTCTTTCAGCCTCCCAACCAGCTAGAACTACAGGCATGTGCCACCACACCTGGCTAATTTTACTCTTTTTTGTAGAGATGGGGTCTTGCTCTTGCTCAGGCTGTTCTCAAATTCCTGGCTGCAAGCAATCCTCCTATCTTGGCCTCTCAAAGTGCTAGGACTACAGGCATGTGCCACTGCACCTGGCCAAGTTAAACATTTTTTACAACAATATTCAATAGGCTGTGTCTTACAGCACATCAGGCACATCCAAGTCTGCTCATTATTAGTTATGTTAAGTGTGTGTGTATTTAAGTTTATTTATTTGGAGTGTGTGTATGTGTGTATTTAAGTTTTATTTTATAATGATTATAGATTCATATGAAGTTGCAAAACTAGTACAGAGAAATCCCGTGTACCCTTTACCAAATTCCCCCCAATAGTTACATTTAATGTAGTTATAAAATAATATCAAAACCTGGAAATTAACATTGTATATATAGTTCTGTGTCACTTCATCACATGTGTAGATTTGTTTTACCACCACCACAATCAAGATACAGAACTAGTCCATCACCACAAAGATCTCCCTTGTCTACCTCTTTAGAGTCATGCCTGCCCATTTCAAGAATGTCATGTAAGTGGAATCATATATGTGAGTGTATTTTTAATACAACTTTTGCTGTTTGCTAAAAAAAAAGCTCCATGAGATTTGAGGGAAACATCTATCCAGCAAAAGCTGGCTGACAATTTCACTTTAATTATTAACATTTCAATGTATGGGTTTTCTTTTATATTTGAAAAATACAGTATTCCCTCACCCTCACCACCACACATAAACACATATGTTTCCAGAACCTGTATGGAGATCTAGAAAGAAGGGAGGCCTTTGTACCCACAGGTAAACAGACGTACAGTGCAAATATGAAAGGCAACCAAAGAATACGTTTGAAAACCAAGGTAAAATATAAATATACGAATGGCTGTCCAGAAAGTATCTAGCCATGTAAGAATTGAAAATTTATATTAACAATGGCTGGATACTTTCTGGACAGCCCTTGTACATCTTGTCTTTGTCCATTTTCTGCTGTTATAACAGAATACCACAGAGTGGATAACTTATAAAGAAAAGAGATTCATTTGCCTCACAGCTTTGAAGCCTGGAAAGTCCAAGATTGAGGGGCCACATCCTGCCAGGGCCTTCCTGCTGCATCGTGACATGGTAAAGGGCATCACAGGGCAAGAGATGATGAGAGAGCTTGGGACAAATGGAAAATGGGAGCCGACTTATCCCTTCATCAAGAGTCCACTCCTGTGACAACTAACCCAATCCTGCAATAAAGGCATTAGTCCATCCATGAGGACGAAGCCCTCGTAATCTAATCATCTCTCGCAGGTCCCACCTCTTAATACCGTCACAATGGCAATCAAACTTCAACATGAGTTTTGGAGAGGACATTCAAACCATAGCACATCTGAAAAGAGCGTCCCATGTATGTTTGAAAAGAAAGGGACTCACAGCACTAACTTAGAGATTTTAACTTTCAGAAAGATGGAATTATTTTTTATAATGATGGGGTTCAGGTTAATTTCCATGTTCTATAGATATATTAATATAAATCCAAACATTTTGCCCCTCATTTATTACCTACATTACCTACATTCATTAAACTAAAAAACGTCCAAGAAGGACAATAATTGCCATCACATTAATAGAAACTTAAGGGAGCCGGGCAAAGCGAGATATTCTTTGTATAGTTTTAACTGCCCCTAGAATGTTACATAGTAACTTGCCTCAAAACATCAAGATTAGGTTTCAAACCCTAATATGTTAAATCTTTCCTTCATTCCCATTTTTCCCTCTCCCCTGTGACCCTTAAGTCAAAGGCTTTAGCTTTGTAGCTGGATTTCACCCCCCAGAATGCATGCAATTCTGACATCAACAGCACAGGCAACAAAAGAGAAAAACAGACAAATTGCGCTTAATAAAAACTTTTAAATTTTGTGCATCAAAAGACAATATCAACAGAGTAAAATGGCCACCCACAAAATGAGAAAAAATATTTGCAAATCATATATCTGATAAGGAATTTATTTGACAAGGAATTAATAATCAGAATATGTAGAGAACTGCTAAAACTCAAGAAAAAAAAACTGATTAAAAATTTGTCAAAGAACTGGAATAAACATTTCTTCAAACTATACAAATGGCTTGTAAGCACATGAAAAGGTGTTCAACATCACTAATCATTAGGGAAATGCAAATCACCACTACCGTGAGATACCATCTTATACCCATTAAGATGGCTACTATCCAAGAAAATCAGAAAATAATAAGTGTTGCTGAGGACGTGGAGAAATCAGAGCCCTTGTGCACTGTTGGTGGAAATGTAAAATGGTACAGGTGCTATGGAAAACAGTATGTCAGTTCCTCAAAAAATTAAAATTAGATTTGCCGTGTGATCCAGCAATTCCACTTCTGGGTACATACCCAAAAGAGTTAAAAGTAGGATCTTGAAGACATATTTGTACCCCCATGTTTCATAGCAGATTATTCTCAGAAGCTAAATTATGAAGCAACCAGTGTCCATTGACAGATGAATAAATAATCCAAATGTGCTATAATCATACAATGGGATATTATTCAGCCTTAAAAAGGAATTACACTCTGCTGGGCAGAGTGGCACATGCCTATAGTCCCAGCGACTTGGGAGGCTGAGGCAAGAGGACAGCTTGAGCCTACAGGTTTGAGTCCAGCAAGACCCCATAGCAGACCCTGTTCCTAAAAAAAAAAAAAAAAAAAGAATTAGATTCTGACATATGCTACAACATGGATAAACTTCAAGGACATTATGCTAAGTGAAATAAGCCAGTGACAAGAAGACAAACACTGTATGAGTCTGCTTATATGAAGCACTTAGAGTGGTTAAATTCTGGAGATGGATGGTGTTGATAGTTGTACAACATAATGAATATATTTAATACACTGAACTGTGTACCTAAAAAGGGAAAGATGGTAACTTATATGTATCTGTCTTAGTCCAATCAGGCTGCTGTAAGAAACAATGCCATAGACTGGGTAATTTATAAACAACAGAAATGTATTTCTTTTAGTTCTTGAGGCTAGGAAGTCTACGCTCAAGGCCCTGGCAGATTTGGTGTGTAGTCAGGGCCTGTTCCTCACAGATGGTGCCTTCTGTGTGTCCTCACATGGAGGAAGAGGACAAAGGGACAAACTGGCTCCTGAAAGCTTTTTTATAAAGGCACTAATCCCATTCATGAGGCCCCCCCACCTCTTAATACTATTGCACAGGGGATTAAGTTTCAAGATGAAATTTGGAGGGACACAAACATGCAAACCATATCAGTGTATTTTTACCACAATAAAAAAAAATGGGGAAAGAAAATATCCATGGAATTCTTTAGAGATGGGAGAGCTGCCCAAGAACACTACCAGGGTGAGGGCTTCTTGTGCCCTGGCAGACACACAATAAAATCAGAGAACAGCATTTGTAAATCAGGACAGTTAGGAATTGCTCCATCTCCTCTTTCGCGACCGATGGAGAAGGATGTGCTTTTGCTTTAAACCTGTCTTCCTCTTCCTTCCCCTATTCTGTCATTGCTAAGGCCCAGGTCGGTGACTACACGGAGAGAAGCAGTGTATAGTGGTTTATAGTGTGTCCTGCAGAGCCAGAATGCCTCTTCTGCATGTGAGCTTCCACTGACTGCACTGAAATCTTAACTCATTTATTTTTGTTCTTATATTTTGAAGCTATTTTGGAAGCTGTAAATTTATCTCATTTTTCTTTTTGAGATGAATCCCTTAAGTTTTGATTTGTGATGTTTTCTTTTGCCAGGAAAAATTGAGAAAGACTTAAAAATAAATGACAACGAATGGATTATGAAGTATCCCGTCTGCTGTACCCTTCTGGTTATCTCCTTTCATTGATTTAAAGCTATTTTTATTTGTAACAAAACAGATAATAATATAAATGAATCTTGTCCATTGACAGACAAATGAATTGTGTCTAGGGAATGCAATTGATTATTGTCCTGAAAATAGACCTGTTTTACATCTATTTGTAAATTCATCTCACTATCTCCTTTTTCCTGTATATGTGTCAGTCTTTGAATTCTCCTTTGGACTTGTTATATTCATAATAATATCTTAGTGGTTACCTCATTAAATAAAGGGTTAAATAAATTTTTTGACCACATTTCTATGTGAGTCATGATTTTACCATTATCTATGAAAAATTATTTAATTAAAATTTGTTGCTTAATTCTATTTCTAATTTTCATTATGATTTTTTCCCTAAATTCGTAAGTTATTTAGGAGTGCACTTTTAAGTTTCCAAATATATCAATCTTTAAAATGGGTTATCTTTTTATTGTTAATGTTGTTTTAATTACAATATTTACAGAAATGTGAGTTTTTATTATAAGATTTCTTCAAATTTTGTTGAATTTTCTTTATGACCAAATACTGGTCAATATTTATAAATGGTCCCAGTGTACTTGGAAAGAATGCATCATTATTTGTTAGGTTCAAATCTTCTAGCCTTACTTATTTTATCATTCAATTTTATTTTCTGACAAATATATTAAAATTCATCATGTTAAGAATTCTAATTTCACACTATAATTCTGTTAGTTATCATTTTACATATTTTGAGCTATTTTGTGAGGCTTTACAAATTAATAAATAATGTGTGTGAGTGAATTATCTATTATTATGTAGTATCCCTCTATTTCTATTACTTTTTCCCTTACAAAGCCTTTTGGTTAATATTCTATTTAATCTGATATTTACATTTTTGATCATTTTTCTTTTAATTTGTATTGGGCTAGTATACCTTTTCTCATTTTTTTTTTTTGAGACAGAGTCTCCCTCTTTCTCCCCAGCTAGAGTGCAGTGGCATCATCAGAGCCCACTGCACCCTCCAACTCCTGGGCTCAAGCAATCCTCTTGCCTCAGCCTCCGGAGTAGCTGGGACTACAGGAGCTCACCACCATGCCCAGCTCATTTTTCTATTTTTAGTAGAGACGGGGTCTTGCTCTTGCTCAGGCTGGTCTCGAACTCCTGGGCTCAAGCGATCCTCCTGCTTTGGCCTCCCAGAGTGCTAGAATTACAGGCATGAGCCACTTTGCCCGGCCCCATTTCTTTATTTTTAACCTTTTGTATAGTTTTGTTTAAGAATTGTTTCTAGAAAGTAGGGTGGAGCTGTGTTTGTGTTTTGTTTTATTTTTATCCAAGCTAATTATCTTTTTCTTTTAATACATTGTTTAATCTACTTAGATATATTGTGAATACTCCTCTATATTGGATTTTTTTTTAGTGTCGTATTTTATGATTTTTGTTTACGGTCTTTTTATTTATATCCCCTGATTTTTTTTTTCTTTTGGATTAAACATTTTCCTAGACTCACTCTCCCCAGCTTTTTTGTGTGTTCGTTTGTATGGAAGTTACAGATTATATCACTAATCTTTGGTGGTTATTCTTAAAATTTTATTGATTAATTAATTTAGAGACAGGGTCTTACTCTGCTGCCCAGGCTAGAGTGGCACAATCATAGCTCACTGCAGCCTCAAACTCCTGGGCTCAAGTGATTCTTCTGCCTCAGCCTCCTAAGTAGCTAGGAGGGCCTCCATGGCTGGTTAATTTTTATTTTTGAATTTTTTGTAGAGATGAGGTCTTGCTATGTTGCCCAACTGCTCTTAAAATTTTAAACACATAAAGTGAAAAAAAAAAAAAAGTAAGGTGCAAAACAATCTGTACAGTGTGCTATTTGAGAAATAAATGAAGCAAAAATAAGAATATATAGTCACATTTTTATATATTTGTAAAAAGAAAAGGGATAATCAATATAAAAGACAAAATAAGACAGTTTTAAAAAATACAATAGAGATCAGTAATAACAATAGATCTAAATAGATTGTCTCTTAATACAGATAATAGTCCAGTTATATAAAAATGAAACTAAACTGAATAAGAAACTTAATTAAAATGGTCATCTATAAGATAGTCTAGGTGAAGATTAATAAGAGATTGGGGAGAAAGATGAGACATTTTATATCATTTTGGGTTTTGGACCATATGAAAATATTATTTCATATATTTCATTATTAAAATTATATAATTAAGTTAAAAATTAAGATATTTTTATTATTTAAAAATTTTTGCACGCATGCATACATAAATCTTATAACAGTATGAAATGACTCACTATTTTATTTTTATCCCAAATACAATGCATCTTTATCAAACATTATCCATTAAACAACTTTCCCACGCCAACGTCATTATTGTCTGGACTTTTAGTTTTTTAGACTTTTTTTTTGATACAGGGTCTCCCTATGTTGCCCAGGCTAGAGTGCAGTGGCATCATTATAGCTCGTTGCAACCTTGAGTTCCTGGGCTCCAGAGATCCTCCTGCCTCAGCCTCCCAAGAAGCTCAGACTACAGGAGTGTGCTACCACACCTAGCTAATTTTTTCACTTTTTGCAGAGATGGGGTCTCGCTATGTTGCTCAGGCTGGCCTCCAACTCCTAGCCTCAAGCTATCCACTTGGCATGGGCCACCTTGCCCATCTAGTTTTTTAGACTTTTAGTTTTATCTTTTTTTTTAACACGAGATTTTTATTTTATCTTCATTTTTTTATTCATCCTTATACTTGTTTTCCTAATGTTTGCATAGTTACTGTATGTTCTTTTCGTTAAGTCCCTCCGGGAACTGGGGAAATGACCAGCAAGTGGATCCACAGATACGCTGGACCTGCTGTGTGACGTATGTAGTTGATCCCCGTACACCCTACTAGTCGGGAGTGTTATGCTGGAGTTTTGCGTCGGTGTCAGGTCAGACCCTGGTGTCCAACAGACCTTGAAAGATGTGGATATTCCCCTTTTCCCAGTGTTTTGTTCCCCAAGCAAATGGCTGTAGGTCCTTTTGGACAAGTCCTGGGGCTTCACTGCTGTGTACGCTTGCCTTGGTGTTGCAACGTCTTTCTTATAGGGACATAATCTTTCTTTGGTGGATTCTAGGTATGAGAACTGGTCTCCCAGGTCTGGAAGGTGGACACTCTGTTGTGACACCCCTGGACTTTTCACTGGACTTTTCACTGTCCATCTCAGTGAAAAGATGGACACCCCTTTTCACTGGGGTGGCACATTCATTCTTAATATCTCTCTGACACTGTGTTTCTCTCTCTTTCCCACCCCCTCTCTTAATATCTTTTGAAATCAAGCCATTCCCTTCTTAGATACCCGTCTGTTTTGCTCCTAGAAGCACTCTATTCTACTAGCCTTCTCTGTAGAGTCTTCGCATCCAGGAACGTGGGCTTCTAATCTTGCCTTGAAGTTATTATGATCCGTATCTAGTAACCAGACAGGATTAAGTGTGCTCTCTCAGCATTGTAAACAAGGATTCGTGTGTGTCCTGGATACTACCTCTGGCTCTTAAGACACCTTATCAAGCAGAGAAGGCAAATGCTAAACTGTATGGGAATGTGGCCTGGGTAAATGTATAGGATGACAATAGTTCTCTTGTTGGAGAAGTATTTTTCCACTTCTGAAGGATTTAGAATCAAATTTAGAAATACTTATGAGTATCAAATCCACGGTATTATTTTTATCTTAGAGCATTTGTACACATACGGTATTTTAAGTATTTGTTATTTTTAAGAGAATTTGACCTTTTAGAGCAATAGGTTGGTATGGGGACTCCAAATGCTAAGTTGAATAATTGTATTAGATTTGTTATTTTAAGTTAAAATCTTACCAAGTTTATATGCAGTGTTGGAACATTCATGAGAACATAAGGTTCAACATATCTGTAATTTTAATTTATTAGATTTAAGAGTTATTTAAATACATGGAAATATTTTATTTGTTAAGTCAGACAATTGAAGTACTAAAAGGAACTTGAATATATTAAATTTAAATATGAAGTATACTATGTAAAAAAGAAATTTAATTTAATTTGTAAATAAGACAAATATTTTTTAAAGCCATCTTCATGGTAAAATTTGCTAGACTTAGAATAATATGATTAGGAATCTAAATTTGAAAGCTTAAAGAATAACTATTAAGAAATTTTGTAACTTCAACAAATTGTATATTAATTGTAAAATCAATATACTCTTTTGGAGATTTTTTCTGCACACAAAAACTACCCAGAGGGATAAAAAAGAAAAGCCTCTCATATTTAACATCAATTACCTTTTGATAAAGATGTAATTGTGTCTGTTTTACAGATGAGGATATCAAGGCTCATTAAGGCAAAGTAGTTGACACCGTGTCAGGATTTGAAATGAGGTCTCTGGCTCTAAAGGCTAGATGTTCCTTCCACCACACTGTGTTGGATGGGCTCCGTGAGAGGCAGTTTAACATAAAATGATCCTCAGTAGAGGCCGGGCGCAGTGGCTCCTGCCTGTAATACTAGCACTCTGGGAGGCCAAGGAGGGAAGATTGCTTGAGGTCAGGAGTTTGAGGTTACAAGAGATCAGAAGTTACGGGGATAGCTCAGCAAAAGCTGAGGTTCTAGAAGCTCAGGAACCAGGGTCAAACACCAAACATTAGAACAAAAAATTCTCTAAGCACCCCTATCTAGAAGGGTTTAGGAGTTCTGTCTCAAGAACTGGGGGCAGAGACCAATAGACACAGATATATTTCGTACTATTTCACAGTATTCAACAAACATTATTATCAGAAGAAGGACAAGGGAATAATCCCACCCATCCCCAGAAGTCTGGGGTATCTGTCCAGGACTGGTACCAGCTCACATATACCTCTAGTCACACTTCCAACCTGTCCCCCAACACTTCTGCTCTGCACTTGCTTTCAGGGACCCCAAACATTGTATATGTTAGTTGGATAAAAATACAGGCTCTTTAAAAAGAGCCCCTTCCCACAGGAC
>CAUYRT010071006.1:0-11626 GCA_963574885.1 Lepilemur ruficaudatus
GTTTACAGTCACAATTTGTAGTGAACTGATTTCCCAAAATATATTACCACTCAAGTTGACTTATCTTGTTACATTCAAAAATCTACTCTGTCAAAGTAGTCCATAGAGTACATACATAGTGCTCCAACTGTATCTACGTACTAAATGATAAAGGAGACACAAGTTACCAAAACCTGTGGGATACAGCAAAAGCATACCTAAGAGGAAAAATAATAGCTATAAATGCTCACATCCGAAAGACAAAAACTTGGATATTGACATCCTAATGAATAAACTCAAGGAATTGGAAGAGGAAGAGCTTACCAATCCCAATCCCAATAGAAGAAAAGAAATAACAAGGATCAAAGCAGAATCAAATTTTTATTTTTTAGAGCAATTATTGTGAAAACATGGGTAAGTCAAAAATTCATGTTATTTTTTAATATGAGTTCCATCGTGGAACCAGAGCAGCACAGACAGCTTGAAATATCAATGAAGTGTTTGGGAGGGATGTGGCTAATGAATACACAGTACATGGATGGTTTGAGAAGTTCCATTCTGCTGATTTTAATCTTGAAAATGAGCCACGTGGGTGACCTGAGACCAGCGTGGATAATGATGAGTTAAAAGTTGTAGTGGAGGCAAATCCATCTCAACCTCCACGTGAATTAGCAGCAAGGTTTGACATTACCATTTCAGCAATACTGCACCATTTGAAACAAATTGGCAATGTAAAGAAGCTGGACAGATACGTGCCACATGAATTAAATGAGCTTCAGAAGATAAATCGTCTTGAAGCTAGCCTTTGCTGTCACGATGTAAAGGCAAACCATTTCTACACTGTATTGTTACATGTGATGAAAAATGGATTATTTTTGACAATTGAAAGCATTTGGGACAATAGTTGGATAAAGAGGAAGTGCCAAAACACGGCCCCAAATGGAATATTCCTCAAAAAATGCTAATGGTGTCTATTTGGTGGTCCATTGCTGGTATTATCCACTACAGCTTCAGGAAACCTGGTCAACTGATTACAGTGGATGTCCACTGCAGCCCTTGGATGAAAATGATGAGATGCTTTTGATGAAGCAGCTGAGATTGGTCAACAGGGACAGGCCAATCCTCTTGCAAGACTACGCTCAACCACATATTGCACAAACACTGTTCAAACTGTAGAGGCTGGACTTGGAAACTCTGTTGTCCACAGTATTCACCAGACCTTGCACCAACTGGCTACTACTTCTTCCAGGCTTTGGATTACTTCTTACAAGGAAAAATATTCAGTTCTCAACAAGCTGTGGAAAATGCCTTTCACAATTTCATCACCATTCAATCTCCAGGCTTCTCTGCTGGCATACACAAGTTACTGTTAGGATGGCAAAACTGTGTTGCTAGTTTAGGCCCATGCTTTGATTATTCGTACTGCTTCTTGTTTGAGATATAATAAACTTTTGATTCGAAATCAGACATTTCATATGTAATGACCTAATACATTTGTTTTAAGTGATAAGGCAATGTAGATATCTTACTAACCAAAGTCTATGGTTTGTGTTATTGTCTGTTCTTTGTGTTGTACATTCCATGAGCTTTGAGAAGCGCACCACTATAGTATCCTACAGAATAGTTTCACAGCCCCGAAAACCTCCTATATTCCATTACATTGCTCTCCCTCCAAAAGAAACCCTGGCAACTGCTGATCTTTTTATCCTTCTCTATAATTTTATCGGGAAGCTCCGGGTCCAGCATCCTGCCTAACCCCGACGCTTCTCTCTGCACCTAGGAGGCTGCCTTCCTTCCCTCCCTGGGTCGCCCTAGAGTCCTGCCATTGCCCATTACCTCCAATAGGGACCAGGGTGTTCCTTTCCTTCCTGCTGCTCCTCCTCTGACTTCACCCTGCTTGTTTCATGGAGCAAACTCAGGACTGGGGCGATGTGGGAGGTGGTCATATACTGGGGTGAGGCTTCTGTACTCTTTCTTCCCACCGCCTGAGGTTTATAATACTTGTTATTTATCATTGTTGTAATAATTACGGTTATTAAAAAAACACTAAATAAATTTGTCTATCCACATAGGGTATCCTTTTACTGAAGAGGGTGGGGAGGCTTCTGTCTAGAAAGCTTCTAAATCTGCCAGGGAGCCTGGGACCTGCAGGCGCCAGCAGGCACATCTTGCCTGGGCCTCGTGAAAATGTCCCAAGTCCCCTCCGGAGCCAGGAACTAACCCAGGCTGGCCTGGGAGTCAGGGAGATTGTCCCTGCCTGGCAGCCAGCCCTGGCCCAGGGCCCTTCCAAAACACTTTTACAAGGTGCCCTGGGGCTGCTGGTCTGGCTTGATGGCCTGGGCTGATGAGTGCTGCACAGTCTGGCAATACCGCTCATTTTGGGAATGTTCCTTACTACCAAGGCGGCAGTTGCTGCAGTGACCATGCTATGCTCCTCTCTCCACCTATCTCCACCGTAAGGATATGGGGGATTCGGTGTGGGGGAGGTGACAAACATCCAGTCTGTTGCAAGGGGCAACATTCTTGTTCTTCAAAATTGTTTTAGCTATTATAGGTCCTTTCTTTGTCCAAATACCTCTTTCTTTATTTACTTATTTTTATTTTGGGATATTATGGGGGTACAAACATTTTGGTTACATGTTATGACTTTGCTACACCCAAACCATGATCAAATACCTCTTTTTTAAGATAAGTGTGTTCACTTTTTTTTTTTACACCAAGGGGAGTTCTACCATTTGCATATTTTAGTAAATAGTTCATCAACAACATATCATTTTTTAAAAAAACAATTTATAGTATTGCACTGTATGAATGTACTGGAATTTATTTAATCTGGCCCTTCTTAAGTGGAGTTATTTCTCCACCCCAATTTTTAGTACTTACAGTAATGCTGAAGTCAATATTCTTATCACATGTATATGCACAAATATTCACCATACCCGTTTGTTGTCTTTTGATTTTGTTTGTGGCATATTGTTTGGGACACCAATCTGAAGCTGCCAATGTCTATTTCACCAACCCAAGTGCCTGGTCTACGTTGCTCCTGGAAGCTAAGGGGGATTGGAGAAGATAGGACTTGAATGGGAGATGTCCTGAAAACCAGCTCTGCTGGGCTTTTGCTGCCCTGTCTTCCCACAGCCAGAGGTGCCTCTTTCTCCTCTTGCCACAGACCTGAGCATGGCTCCTTCCAAATCCTGCTCTGAGACCCTGCACACCTTAGTACCTGTTAACCTTTTCCTGCCCAGTTCCTCCTACAGCACAGGCAGGCATCCCAGCCCTGCAAACTGGCCACCCCCCACATACCTAGACACTAGGGGGGACCCCTGATTCCCAAACATGCAGGTAAAGGCCACCTGCCTTCTCAGCCTCTACTGACGCTAGGAGGCCCTGGCAATTTACATCCAAGGCCCCAAAGGTCCAACTCACGGGCCGGCGGCTGTCCTGACCCATGGTGCAAGAGTTTCTCTCAGCTAGACATGGGCTGCTTTCTCTTTGGGTGAAACGGCCTTCTCACAACAGGGATGGGCCAAGGGAACAGTCGCCCCTTACCATCTTGCAAAACCATCTCAGAATCCTTGGGCTTCTTATTGCCACTGGTCTCAGAGGCTTTATGTTCAAAGGGGAAAACCAAAGACAAAAACAACAGCAAAAATAGAAACACACACACATCCTAGGGGTCAATCACTTCTCCCACTAGGGGAAACTAGGAGGCTACAAAAAAACACCACAGGAGACCATCGGTGCCACTTACAGGAGCCCCTGGGCTGATGGCATTAACCTCAAGGTGCTCCCTCGCCTGCCCCTACCTGGGGCCTTTCCAGCCAGTATTACATGGCCCCTGCCAGCTCAGGGCTGCGACATACCTCCTGGGCCACTGAAGGGGCCAAAACCTGGACCACAGGTGGGAAGAGGGCTTCCCACTGAGTACCTGGGGACTGGAGAGGCTTCCAAAGGAGTTTTGTTTTGTTTAGACCTTGATCTAAATCAGTGGTTCTTAAACTTTAGCGCATATCAACGTCACCTGGGGGGCTTATGGAACAGATCACTGCACCCCAACCCTAGAATTTCTGATTCAGCAGGTCTGGAGAAGGGGCCCAAAGTATTTTGTTTTAATTTTTCCTAGCTTTTTTTTTTTTTTAGCTATAATTGACAAATTAAACTTTTAAGGTGTACAATGTGATGTTTTGAGGTACATACACACCTAAAGTATTTCTAGGAAGGGGTTGCTGATGCCGGGGTCTGGGGATCATGCTTTGGGAACTGCAGTACTAATAAACCTCTGTGGATGTGTACACAGTTAGAAAAACAAAAAGCTTACCAGCTTACCCATGTCATTTACCTGAAGCATAACTAAAATACGTGTGGTTTGGTATAATTTAAAAGGGCCAGGGCTTTAGGCATGTTGGTGTGAGGGCAGGTGAAAGAGATGGTGAGTGGAGGGAAAGGTCTTATTGATAACTAATACAGACTAAGTGCCTCCTACGTGTCCCATCAGTGCTGAGGGCTCCCCTGAGTGACCTCAGAACAATTCTGTGAGGTAGGAATGATGTTATTAGCTCTGCATATGGGACATAAAAGCCATATAAAGATTTGTCACTGCCCAAGGCCCTACAGCTAGGTCATGGTGGGATTTGAGCCAAAGCAGTTAGAAAGAAGATTTCTTCTATTGATACTAAACCTGGGCTGGGGGTGGTGTCACGGAGCAAGCCTCTGCTGGTGTCCTTGCTGGGACATGCTGTCCATTCTGTGGCCAGTGTTGGACTTCATGATTACTTCTTAGCTTGGGCATGGGGTTTACATGAAGCACCGGATACACTTGATCTGTCTCCCTGGAGCAAATCTAAGATTTGGGGAAGAAGACATTGTTTTTCCATTTCAGCAAACATTGATATATTATGGAGTTAAATACAAGATAACCTAATGTGGGTTTGCTCCATGAATATCCATGAACTTCTCCTATATCCTATTGAATGTGCCCTGCCACCCCATCTAGCATATTTACTACTCTCTCTCCTTTGAAGCAGGGCTGTATGGTTTTGGCTGGAAGCTTGCTTCCCGCCTGAAATAATTCCCTTAGAACTAAAGCTCTCCTTTAAATTCACTAACTTTGTGATTCTTTTTAAGCTGGCAGGGTCATGTCCTCTCGTGGTTGGAGATTAGAGAGAGGCGAATGAGGTGCCAGGGGTGCAGAATTTAAGGAAATATCACTTTCAGGGTCGTGCAAGTGCCCTGGTCCCAGACCTGGCCCACTCACCTCCACTGAGAGAAATGTTAGAAGTCCCTGCTCTCATGGAGCTCTCAACATAATAGAAGAGACCAGCCTTAACCAAAAAGTCACATAAGCAAATACACACTCAGCCCCTCTGGCAGGTGCTAAGAAGGCAGGATCCATCCTGGTCAGGGAGGCAGAGGAGCCTCTCTGAGGAAGGTGAAGGGGCATTAACAGGACTACGGGGAAGAACATTCCAACCCTCACAAAAGCTCTGCATAGGAGCGAATGTGGTGGGGAGGAAAGATCATTCTGGAGGCAGAATGAAGAGCAGAGTGTGGGGAGAGGGACAATGTGGGTGGACCTGTTGAGAGGCTGTTGCAGTTGTTCAAGTGAAGGGTGATCATACCTAGGAGAGTGGTGGTGATGGGAGGAAACCAACATGACACCCTCATGGGCCCACCCACGGGTGGGGGGAGGTGTGAGGCTGCCTGAGACTTGGGTAGAGGCAGCAGCAGGCGCTGGGGCAGAAAGGGAAAGTTGACTTAAGTGCCTTCTAGAGACTCCAGCCCCACCAGAATAGCACTTGGTCTTCCCTGAGGAGTACACTGGACCCACAAAGCCCAGGCTCAGCTGTCTCCCAGTATACTCGTCTTCATGGGGACAAAGACTTTGGTCTATAGATGAAATGGGCCTCCGCATCTTTTTAGATTGTGCCATTCTAAGTGCTTTCCTAAAAAACGGCTAATCTTGCAGCCCAGCTTGCCCCATTTCAAAAATCCTAAGCAAAACAAGCAAAGCTGGAGGCATCACATTGCCTGACCTCATATTACATATTACAAGGCTGTAGTAACCCAAACAGCATGATACTTGTATAAAAATAGATACACAGATCAATGGAATGGAAAAGAGAACCCAGAAATAAAGCCACCTATCTACAACCAACTGATCTTTGACAAAGTAGACAAAAAACACACAGTGGGGAAAGGACACCCTTTTCAATAAATGGTGCTGGGAAAATTGGTTTGTCATATGTATAAGAATAAAACTGGACCCCTGTATCTTACCACATACAAAAATCAACTCAAGATAGATTACAGACTTGAATGTCAGACCTGAACCTATAAAAATACTAGAAGGAAACCTAGGGACAACTATTCTGGACAGTGGGCTAGGCAAAAAATTCCCGACTAAGACCACGTAAGCACAAGCAACAAAACACAAAATAGACAAATGGGACTAATTAAAAAGTTCTGCACAACAAAAGAAGTAATCAACAGAGTGAGCAGACAACAACCTGCAGAAATGGGAGAAAATATTCACAAACTATTCACCTAACAAGGGACTAATATCCAGAATTTACAAGGAACTCATCTCAACAACAGTGACAACAACAAAAACCAAATAACTCCATGTAAAAGTGGGCAAAGGACATGAATAGATACTTTTCAAAAGAAGACTTACAAATGGCCAACAAGCATATGAAAAAACAATGTTCAACATCACTAATCATCAGAGAAATGCAAATTAATACCACAATATCATCTTACATCAGTCATAATGCCTACTATATTAAAAAGTCAAAAAATAACAGATGTTAGTGAGGATGTGGGGAAAAGGGAACACTTACACACTGTTGGTGGGAATGTAAATTAGTAAACCTCTATGGAAAACAGCATGGAGATTTCTCAAAAAACTAGAAATGGAACTACTATCTGATCCAGCAATCCCAATACCGAGTATCTACCTAAAGGAAAAAAATTGCCATCATATCAAAAAGATACTTGCACTCAGATGTTTATCACAACACTATTCACAATAGCAAATATATGTAATCAACCTATGTGTCTATCAGTGGATGACTAGATAAAGAAAATGCGCTCATATATATATATGTAATACATATATATATATAGAGAGAGAGACATATGTACACACACAAAAAATGGAATATTATTCAGCCATAAAAAGAATAAAATCATGTCTTTTGCAGCAAACTGGATGGAACAGGAGGTCATTATTTTAAGTGAAATAACTCAGAAAGTCTACATATTCTCATTTATAAGTGGGAGCTAAATAATGTGTATGCAGGACACAAAGTGTGGAATAATAGTCACTGGAGACTTGGGAGGGTGTGGGTAGGAGGGGGTGAGGGATGAGTAATTACTTAACAGGTACAATGTACATTTCTCACTTGAGTGATGGTTACACTAAAATCTCAGACTTCACTACTGTGCAATATATCCACGTAAGAAAATTTCACCTGTACTCCCTAAATACATACAAATAACAACAACAGAAAGTCCTATTCAGGATGACTGTGCTGGAGGGGAAATGCCCACAGAGTTTCTTCCTGATCCTCTTGAGAAGGGAGATGGAGAGACGGGAATTAACTCATGAGAGGCTGATTTGTGCACAAGCAGTTCCTGGGGCTGGTGGTGGATGCCCACGCTGCCTTACCCCACAGCCCCCTTGACCATGGGGACAGTCAGCACCCATGGTCCTACCAATGTCATAGTGTGCCCTGCTCCTTCCCCTCCCTTTCCCTCCTGGTTTGCAGCAGCCTTTGGTTTGCCCCGACCCAGTGGCTCCTATCATCAGAGACCACAGATTCTGAACTGTGCAGCCTCTCTTGCAATGATAGGATAGGATTCTGGAAATCAACTGACAGAGCCAGTAACTCATGTGCCATTTGTACAGAGAAATAAATTTTGTCCTGAGAGTTGCCTGGGCCCTAGTGAGGTAGAAAGTGAAGGCTCTTTTTGTTTGTTTGATTTTGAGGACCATCCTTAAAAAGGATAAGCTTTAAGCAGAAGAGCCATCTGGGCAGCTGAGCAGCAGCTTCAAGCACAAGAGGTTTCTAGTCCCTCCTTTTGTGGGTGCCTTGTGGATACCACTCCTTGGGCCACATTCACCTTAGGATTCTATTTTTTAAAAATGGTAAATTAAATGAAACAGTGATGAGGAGAGAAAAGCACAAGGAGGTCATGAGATTAAGGAGAAATTGTTATTATTTAGAAATTAAAATAATAGTGTTTTAAACAAGGGGAATGGAACAAGGAAAAAAAGCAAAATGTCAGTAGTGAACATCCTACTTTTATACAAAAGTGCCAGAGTTAATTATACAAAAGTTAAGCAATAAACACATATAAAAGGCCTGCATTTTCAGAGAAGTACAAGTATTACAACATCCTTAATTACAGCACAAATATTCAGTTTTTGAGCACTGCATCTCTCTGATAGCATTCGTTTCTTCCAGTGATTTGTACTTCTTTGTGTGTAAACTCATTTTCATGGGTTTCCTGTGGGAGTCCTGTGAGCTTTGGTTGTAAACATGTTGCCACAGAACAAAACAGTGTGAGGCTTTCCTTTGCCAGCTCTGCTGGGAGTGATAATGATCATGGGCCTGCTTTGGTGTTCATTTCTCAGGCTTTAGTTGTTGGGCCACAAGAAGTAGTTAGACTCAGGTGCCAGCTACATTACCTCTACAGATGGCCCAAACTGATCATTGTTTCACTTCCAGCAAAACTTAAGAGAGAGGGCAGAATCCTGGCACTTGTTCTGCACGATGAGCTGTGGATCACATGGCCTGGGCCTCCTGGGCATTGGCTGCAGCCCTCAGTCTCTAGTGCCATGTCAGACCCAACTCCTGCATCTGCTGCTTCTTACCACTCAGTTCTGCTTATTCCTTTCAACTCTGACAGTGGGGATTTCTATCTCTTTCAGAAGAAGAGTTGTGTATGTTTTTCTTCAACTTTAAAAAGTCCGTTTGATGAGGTATAATTCACTGGGGGTATATGTGTGTTTTTCAGGATTAATCCATGCATCTGTAGTAGGAGTGGGGCCTATCTACACCATTCTCATCTGCCATGTTTCCAGAAGGTTCAAAGCAAACACTCTGATTCCAGTTTTCCCTATTAGTAAAATGAGAAAAATAACAGAACTGACCTCTCAGAGTTGAAGTAGGTATTCACAGGATTCCACATGCAAAGTACTCACCACGCAAGCAGCTACACCATGTAAGAATCATTGTTTAAACTTTTTGTTTGTTTTAAGAACATTAAAAATTACAATGGCCATTGTTTTTTGAACATTTATTAGCAGATATGCCACTCAGGCAGGGTGACCAGAAACCAAATATTTACATCATAACTGAGAACGTTATACTATTTGTAATTCCCTTGAAACTGTCTGGTTTGCCTGAGCCTCAGAAGGTTCCAAAGATACAGGACTTTCAGTGCTAAACTTTGGAAAGCCCCTGGCATATGGCTGGAATGAGTTGGTCACATTGCATATTCACAGATATGTACAACCACCACCACCACGACTAGTTTAGAACATTTTTATCACCTCAAAAAGAAATCCTGAATCCTTTAGCTATTAAACATACATTAGACCTCCTCAAGACTAACAAGCTAAATGTTTGGGACACGACTAACATTTCCATCTTTGTCTCACGAAGAGACAGAACTGAGAACCCAGATAGAAAACAATCCTCATGTAACCATCTGATCTTTGACAAAGCAGACAAAACGTACACTGGGGAAAAGAATCTTTATTCAGTGAATTGTGCTGGGAAAATTGGATAGCCACATGCAGAAGACTGAAACAAGATCTGCCCCTTTCACCTCTCACAAAAATCAACTCAAGATGGATAACAGACTTAAACCTAAGGAATAAAACCATAATAATTCGAGAAGAAAATGTTGGAAAAACTCTTATAGACATCAGCCTAGGGAAAGAATTTATGAAGAAGACCCCGAAGGCAATCACAGCAACAACAAAAATAAATAAATGGGACCTGATAAAATTAACAAGCCTCTGCACAGCCAAGAAAACTATCATCAGAGCAGACAACCTACAGAATGGGAGAAAATATTCACATGTTATACATCCGATAAAGGGCTAACAACTAGAACCTATATAGAACTCAGAAAAATCAACAAGAAAAAAATCAAACAACCCCGTTAAAAAATGGGTAAAGGACATGAACAGAAACTTTACAAAAGGAGGCAGACTAATGGCCAACAAACATATGAAAACATGCTCAACATCTCTAATCATCAGGGAAACGCAAATCAAAACTCCAATGAGATGATATTTAACTCCAGTGAAAATGGCTTTTATCAAAAAGTCCCAAAACAATAAATGTTGGCATAGATGTGGAGAAATGGGAAGACTCCTACACTGCTGGTGGGACAGCAAACTAGTACAACCTCTGTGGAAAGTAATACGGAGATACACCTCAAAGAGCTAAAATTGGAACTACCATTTGATCCAGCAATCCCATTAATGGGCATCTACCCAAAGGAAAAAAAGACATTCTATAAAAAAGAAATCTGCACTCGGATATTCATAACAGCACAAATTACAATTGCAAAGATATGAAAACAACCCAGGTGTCCATCAATACATTAGTGGGTTAATAAAATGCGGTATATGTATACCATGGAGTACTACTCAGCCACAAAAAACAATGATGATAACCCTGTGTACTATCCTGGATGGAGCTGGACCTATTTTTCTAAATGAAGTATCACAAGAACGGAAAAACAAGCACCACGTGTACTCACCATTAAATTGGCACTAATTGATCAATACTTATGTGCACATATGGAAGTAATATTCATAGGGCATCGGGCAGATGGGAGGGGGAGGAAGGGATGGGTAAATTCACACCTTATGGGTACGGTGCGTGATGTCTGGGGGTTGGGCACACTTGTATCTCTGAGTTGAGTGGTGCAAAGGCAACATATGTAACCGAAGTATTTGTACCCTCATAATATTCTGAAATAAAAATAAATAATTTTTTTTTTAAAAAAACTATACCTATTGGGTACAATGGACACTATTCTAGTGATGAGCACACCAGAAGCCCTGACTTAAGCATTATACAAGATATCCATGTAATAAAAACATGTACCCACTTAATTGATATTTTGAAACAAAAAAATATATATCTATAAACACATTCAGGGGTGAAAACTAATGTATCTTATCTAGGAACAAAGGTTTTAGAATCGAAAAATACTAACAGATTCTACTCCAAGGTAAATAACAAGAGTAATAGGCAACATGTCCACCAAAAGATATATACAAGAATGTTCATAGCAGCTTTAGTCATAATAATCCAAAACTGCAAACCCAAATGTCAATCGGCAAGATAATACATAAATATAATGGACTTTGTTCCTTTGGTAGAATAATACACAGTAATAAAAAGAATGCACAGCTGCTTGAGTTACAGGGGTGAATTAAAGATGGCAGATGAGTAAAGCCACCAGCCAGAGTGTCTCCGCAAAAAAGACAGATTTTAGAAGAAAGCGGGAGAATTAAGCAAGCAGACAAGTATACATCGGATGAGGGTCAGAAGGAGGGATACCTGAGACCATGAGAGACTCCACGGGAGGAGGTTGCGGAGGAGAACTGGAAGGAGAA
>CAUYRT010071007.1:0-53571 GCA_963574885.1 Lepilemur ruficaudatus
AGAGTAGGTTTTTGAATGTAACAAGATAAGTCAACTTGAGTGGTAATATATTTTGGGAAATCAGCTCACTACAAATTGTGACTGTAAACATTGTACTGTAAATGTTTTGTAGTTTTCCCCCAATAAAATTTTTGGAGGAAAAAAAAAGGGGGCAGGATAAAATTTTCTGCGGAAAGGGAATGTTCTGTATCATTGTGGAGATGGTGGTTGCATTGTCAAAAGTACTTGAACTATATATTAAAATGTGTACATATATGTAAATTATACCTTAATAAAGTAGATTTTAAAACTTCAAAAAAAAAAGAATACAGAATTCCTCTTGAAATATAAATTTTTTCTTATATAGAAGTCAGGATGAGTATAAAGAAAGAGTGAAAGTAGAGTCAACCACTCAGAAGACATGGTTTCTGAAAAACTTGACAATTCTGATGAAGAAACTGACATAGAATAGAAAATAGTTTAAGCCTCTCAGAGTATATTCTATCCTTGAAAATGCAAGTTGAATTTTACATATCTTATTGAAACATTAATGGGATGGGGATGTCCTAGTAATTTGATAGCATGAAATTTTACTTATTTAAAAGACATGTTCAAAACCTTTCAACAATCCCCATTTTACTGAGAGCAAAATCCAAAGAACATCTATGACAGTGCCATAGATAATTTGGTCCCTATCACCTCCAAGACTACATCTCCTAGCATTTGTCCCTTTCAGTCATTTGACTTTAAGCACACGTGGACATCTTGTTTATTGAATTCACCCAATATGATACTGTGTAGGCCTTTCATTCTTATTCATTCTCACTTCCTACAATGCTCTTTCTAGAACGATTTCCCCCGTTCATACTCTATATCCTGCAAGTCTTTGCTCTAATCACTGAGGTTTGTTCTGACACGATCTATCTGCTTACCTTGACCTGAGTCTATATTTCTCCACATGTGCTGTCATATAACATGCACTGCATATTTCTTATTAATTAGGTTTTTGTTTTTTACCATCCTTGTCATAAACATTGTATCATGTCTGAACTCTTGATGAATGTAGACCTTTGTGTTTTTTAATTTGTTTTTTAACTGGCATATCCCAAACACTTAAACCATTGCCTGGACGTAGTGGGCACTTAACAGATATTCACTGACTGAATGAATTATAACACAACTTATGTTTTTAAAAGAAAGCCCCATGAAGGGTTCAAATGAAGGTTTAGAAATCTTATGATTCAAATGGAGCTATTTTGAATAATTAAGTATTCTGGCCTCCTCCTCACTCTTGCACACTATCCAGAAAAAGGCAGCAAGTAGTGTGATCTTTCTACAGACTTTCAGGATGACCTACACTCCTGCTTCTCTTAGTTACTCAGTCCTCCAAGAGCACTCACTGAAAGGCGACCTTAATCAACCTCATCGACATATCTTTGTTCTTGTCTTTCTGGCCTCATTTCACATCTGTTCCTGGCTCCTTGGTTCAACACTTCAGCGCAAGCTGGGCTTTTCAATGTTTTTGTTTTCTCACAGAATTATGGCCTTCTCTCTCTCTCTCCGGGATAAACTATAACCCCTATCACCTTCCTTCTCTGTATTTGATAAAATGACAAATATATAAACAAATGGATACTCAAAGAAAATCTGATCTCAGGGTGCATGTCCATGCCCTCCTGGCTCTCTCCTCCATTTTATCTTTGAGAAGTCAAGGAAATTATGTATTTCTGAGGCTCAGTTATCCCCTAAGCTGGAAACATGTGTTACAGAAGGGGCCGAGAAGGAAAGCCCAAGCTTCTTGATGAAAGTGCACTTTAATTGACATCAAGCTGATTTAAGATGCCTATTATATAGGGACCTGCTCAATACTTGAGTATATGACTGTTCTGCATACAAACACTCAATGGAAAATAAGTTCAAAAAAGCCTACAGGCACTATTAGAGACTCACAGCTGTTGCACTGGTAAAGAGAAGCTTTATATTTTACATTTGTATTTTACAGTTAATTGTCATAAATGCACTTACACCTGAGAGTGTGTTTCTGGACCAAAACAATAGATAAGAATTTTTCTTTCTCCAGAGGCAGAGAGATAGAAAGAGAGATGATTCTCATTGAACACAGATCTATTTTGAATGTCTGTGGTTGTTTTTCCTTTATCCTGGTTTCCCACACAGTCCCTACACTTCATTTATAGATCCAATTTTGTCTGTTTGTATTAGAAAAAAGTACGAGTAGAAAATGAGGAAGCAGATCACATATTTTCCTCATATGGAGCTTCACAGGGTAGATATAATAGCAGCTAGAAGAATGATCTGAGTTGATATTATATAGTATTTCTGATGCATCTACTATTTCAGAAATAAATGGTCTTTCAGAAACTATATCACTTTTGCCACACATCTATAGTGAAATTATCTTCGACAAAGGCGCCAAGAACAAACAGTGGGTAAAGAACAGTCTCTTCAATAAGTGGTGCTGGGAAAAATGGATATCCAAATTCAGAAGAAAGAAAATAAACTTTTACCTCTCACCAGATACAAAGACCAAATCAAAATGAATTAAAGACTTAAATGTAAGATCTAAACACTGAAACTACTAAAAGAAAATATTGGGGAAATGCTTCAGGACATTGGTCTGGGCAAGGACTTCTTGAGTAATACCCCCAAAGCACAGGCTAAGAAAGCAAAACTGGACAAATGGGACTACATGAAGCTAAAAAACTTCAGCACAGCAAAGAAAACAATCAACAAAGTGAAGAGACAACCCACAGAATGGGAGAAAATATTTGCAAACTACCCATCTGACAAGGGAGTAACAACAGAATATACAAGGAGCTCCAACAACTTGATAGGAAAAAATCAAATAATCCAATTCGAAATGGGCAAAAGATTTGAATAGACATTTCTCAAAAAGAGGCATACAAATGGCCAACAGGTATATGAAAAAATGCTCAACATCATTAGTCATCAGAGAAATGCAGATAAAAACTACAATGAGATGTCTTATCCCAGTTGAAATAGATTTTATCGAAAGACAGGTAATAACAAATGCTAGCAAGGATGTCGAGAAAGAGGAAGCATCGTACACTGTTGGTGGGAAGGTAAATTAGTGCAACTACTATGGAAAACAGTGTGGAGGTTCCTCAAAAAACTAAAATAGAACTACCATGTGATCAAGCAATCGCACTGCTGGGTATATATCCAAACAGTAGGAATTCAGTATTTCAAAAAGGTATCGGCACTCCATGTTTGTGGCAGCCCTATTCACAATAGCCAAAATATGGTCTCAACCTAAATGCCCATCAACAGATGGACAGAAATTGTAGTACATATACACAATGCAATAATATATAGCCACAAAAAATGAAATCCTGTCATTTGCAACAACATGGATGGAACTGGAGAACATTATGGTAAGTGAAACAAGCCAAGCACAGAAAAACAAATCTCACATGTTTCACTCATATGTGGGAGCTAAATATTAAAAACAATAGATCTTATGGAGACAGAGAGTGGAATGATGGTTAACAGAGGCTGGGAAGGGTAGCGGGGAAGGAGGATAAAGTAGGGATAGTTAATGGGTGTAAAAATATAGTTAGCTAGATACAATGAACAATATTTGACAGCACAACAAAATGACTATAATCAACAATAAGTTAGGGTATACATTAAAATAACTAAAAAGTGGAATTGGAATGTTCCTAACATAAAGAAATGCTAAATGCCTTGTCCTAAATGTATGAGTCTGGGTGTCAGGTTAACAGAAGCTCCATTATAGCAGCATGAATAATCATCACAGGGACAGCAGCAGAAGTTTGTCAACTACAATTTACTGATTACATTGTATATAATAGGTATTTTAACAGGCGTTTTATGAACATTTTATTAATTGACAAGTATACCATTCTGATTCTTAGCTATTTCAACTCTTCTTGGGCATATAAAATGATGCCCACATATTAAGAATTTTGAGGTGATTATTTGAATTTCACAAGTGAGATAAGTCCACCTTACAAGTGAGGTACAATCATTTAAGTATGAATACACATATTAGTACATCCATAGACATTCTGGGTTTAAGCAATTTAACTATATCCAGCAATTATTTACTGTTCATCTGATAGGTGCTAATAGTCATGGATGGACAAATAAATAAAACATAGTACCTCTTTTCCCAACTAAAGTGGTGTACCATTGAATATGTCAATGACTCTAAGGTAAATCAAACAATGATAAATAAAGAATAATATAAGTATAAAATGTTTGGAAGCTTAGGAGAGAGAAAAATTAGTTCTGAAATCTTTTAGAAGGAGAGAAGATTCAGGGAGATCCTTAATTGACTATGAAAGAAAAATATCTGCCAAGCAAAATGTAAAGTGAGGAATTAAAATAACAATATTAATAAGTTTTGAAACCTTCTTTATCCTATGCTTTAATAATTAAATAATATAAGGCTTCTCTTGTGCTTCAAAGAGGTAAAAGCTCACCCTTCATGAATTTTTTCTTTCTGAGATTAGTATTCACTATATTCATACATCCAAATATTTCCTTTATATTTCCAGAAAATGCAAGAAGTCAAAAGAAAGATATTTCTACTGATTTTGAAATATTTGCATATATCTCCATCTTTATATTTGATGTGCTTTAAAAGTTACAGTTTCACCATTGGATGGCAATATTGCTTGTTATTTTCTTTTCAGTATTCTAATAAACTTTAGCTAGTGAGGAAAAATTTTTGTTGCCAAAAAATTAAGATTCATTTTTCAATTTCATTTTTTTGGGTTATTTTATTTAATACCGGTATGTCACAATGAAAACATGTGCAAGATGAAGTTCACCTCCACAATGATGATATGGTCTCAGTCAAGAAGTCAATAGGTTTGACATTCTTCTTTCTGGATGAAAGGTGAGATTATCTGGCTTAACAGAGCCTGAGTTTAGTGTTAATGCACTTTTACGGCCGAATCAACTGTGCCTCAGTTTTCTCAGAGGCAAAAATCTCCACTCCCATTATTAAGGACCATATGAGAAAATGGTCAATGGTCATTTGTTGTGATTCATTGGACTCTCAATTCCCTGAAAATCACTTTTGCTCAATAAATATTATTAAAATGGTTTGAGTTATTAGACATGAATTTCAAAGAAGAAAAGTTATAATGGGTTACACTTCAATAGGTGCAACTTATGTTCTGACTGATGAATCACCTATTTCCTGTTTCTCTTAGAAGTAGTCAAGCCCTAGAAAACCATGCAAATGTTAGAGCATTTCCCAAAGAGAACAGTGATTTTCATAGTATATTGTGGTAGTTTATAATTCATATGGAAAGGGAGAATAAGAATTGTTACAAAATATTATATATCAGATATTAATAAGATAATTTTTAAGCAATTCATTAATAATCTAAAATACAGGTGAATTAAAACAGAATATTATGACTTTTCCCACAGTCCATGACAAAAACATATTCCTACAGTGCACTTCCATTTATGGATTATAATCCTTCATAATTATAACTCATTAATGAATTACAAATAATTGAGTTTCATTGTGACTCCCAAAGATAGATGACTTACAAACTGCATAGAGATGTTTGTCTGCGTAAGGATTATTTTACTCAAAATAATGTCTATTATTCATCTTAATTTAGTAATGTAGCCACACATGTTCAATATTTCTAATCCTTTTAAATAAATTGGGCAAATTTGTACAAATCATATCTTTTAAAGTTACCACATTGAAATTAAGATCATTTTCTAAGTCAATAAATCATCTAATCTACTGACATGTTCATAGTTTAGTTTTACTTATTGTAGTGTTCTATAGAGTTAAGTAGTACATTTTAATAAATATGGGACGAACTTATTATTTTCTATTATGCTTTCTAAAATTTGTTTCATTATGTTATGTTGGTCTCCATGTAGCAATACCATTTCAGTACAGATCAGATAGCAGATTTGGCAACTTGAAAAATCTAGGATTTGTCTTTTATCATTGCATACTGAAGTCCACCTGCTATGACCATCATTGGTATTATTTAGGATGTGTCTGTTGAAAAGCCCTTATGGGATATTATATAAACATTCACCATCATCTCTATTACCTGATGAAAATAACTTACTATTTACTATACACACATAATTTTTAAAAGATCTGAATTTATGGTAGCACTAGCTATATTTCTAGGAAATATCTCTATGGAATTAAGTTGCCTTATTATATTTACACACTTTCAAGCATTAACACCTATAGTACTTGATGAGTAATCCAAATAGATATTCAGGACAACTGAGAATTCATATTGGTTCAATGGCCCCAGAGTCAGACATTCTAGAGCATTCATGGTCCAGAGTTTGTCCTTAGTTAGTAAAACTAACTTAATACTTATACTTAATGTAAGTTGAGCCCATTTTCCAAAATATGGTTTTCATAAAATGAGAGATAATCATTTTCTGTAAATAGTGTTGTATTCGTTGCATTTTAGAAACATAGGCTTTGCCTTCAATATAAACACATAAGAGTTTTAAAGATTTGAATTTTTTAATATTGACAAATCAAGAGGAAACAGTTCTGAATTCACCAGCAGCCCCATTTTATCACCCAATTCTCCCTACTGAAACATATTCTTTTACTCTCCCTCCTTTTGAATTATGAAGTTGAATAATCAGACATTGTTTCTAAAATTGACTGGTAATGCACTACTTCCTCATGCCTTCATAAGAAAATTCCCACTATCTATTTTGATGAGTAGCACACTCATCTCTTACTAAAAATATTAGAAGCCTAAATATGAAAACTCAGTTATTTTTGAGTACATAGCTTTGCCATTCTGCCAAAACCATAGGCAGATTTCTACGAAAACTGTGACTCATGCAATAAAGATTAAATTAAAGAATTATGTATTTTATAAGCCTCAGGTTATTCAGTACCATGGCAAATAACTTTCTTGGGTAAATAAAATGAGTACATAGAACTTTGTAAGTAAAGTATTCATTTGCTTAAGAAACACTGGTTCTTCCAGATACTATTTGACAAATGGCATTGGAGTTACTTAATTACTTATTTTCATGTCCAAGATCTGAAAGTAACAATGGAAACAGCAAGAGTAGCCTACATTTATGAATGGCAAGAATAATTACACTTGTATGCAGACATCAGCTTAGTCTTTTCAATTGAAATTGATCCCAAGGAAATAATTATTGGATACAATGGTCATGGTAAGACAGTATGCAAAATTTCTACTTGCCCTCCATGAATTGTTGCCCTCTGTGAATTGTGTTGATCTGAAATATTCTCGTGTTTTTCTGAGTTGTTATGACCTTGCTGGCACTATACTTACTGTGCCTCATTTCAGTGAAAATGTACAAGTTGATTACCTAGGGTCCATTATAATGAAAGAGGATTTTGAGTGTTAGCTATTTATGGCTCAGGAAACTATCTGCAAACACAATTAAGCACTTCATTTAAAACTTTATATCAATTATTAAAAAACCAACAGCATTGCTATGGTAACAACATACCCCACAGAATCAAACACTCCCAAATGACTTTGTTATCATCAATTTCTTGAATCATAAATAAATGAATAAAAAGAGATGACAAGGCTATTTGAAGTGTTTAAACTTTTCAAAACTGAAATCTTTTTTACCTTTTCAGTGATTAGATATAAATAAACCAACTTAACAGCACTGACCACATGTCTTCCTTTAGAAGCCATTCACATTTAGTTACTGAACTTTACCATAGAAATTTCAGGGGAAAGTAATTATAGAGGCAATTTCAATTTCAAGCCACACAGGGAAGTAATAAAAGGTAATAATAACCATAGCCTCTGAACAAAGATATAGAAAATAGATTCTGTATCTTATTTAAATGAAAGAGGTTAAAAAGAAAATAGCAGTGAATGTGACTTTTAGGTAAAATAAGGAAAACCACAGTATTAATAAAGCATCTATTTCCAGATACATATCACATAATTATGCCTCAAAGATTGTGCTGTAGTGTTGTCTAGAGATATGTGTGAAATATGATATAGTTACACATAAATAGGTTATATATAGCTTTTCATATATTATGCTAAATACTGGCTTTGGTCTGATAGCTCCAGGCATCTGATCATCACATTTCAAGGACTTCTCTTTAGCTTTCAAGTTAAGTTTTGCAGCCTTTCGTGTTCAGACAGGAAGGACAAGGAATGACAGAAAGAGAAGATAAGGGAAAAGATAGTAATAACAACAGTGCAAGATAATAGTGTGGTTATTTGGATCAAAGGAGGCCACATATCAGAATGATTAATATGCCATCTTAGTAAACAGAGTTTGGGGTTCAGATCCCAAATTCACAATTTACTGGAAATATGACTTAAGCCCTTTTTCATTTTTAATTTGGAATAATAATACCAAGTGATTTTTTAAACCTTTAATTTGGTATAATAAAACCAAATTTTATCTTTAATTTACTATAATAAAGTGGAGCTGTGATATTTATAGTATTATGCACAGTGCTCGGCATGTACTTGACAAATTCTTAATGATGAGGAGGATAATTATTATTTAAAATTCTTTAACAGCTGGACAGGGTGGCTCATGCCTGTAATCCCAGCCCTTTGGGAGACCAAGGCAGGAGAATCACTTGAGGCCAGGAGTACGAGGCCAGCCTGGACAAAATAGCCGGACCTCATCTCTTCAAAAACTAGAAAAATTAGCCAGATGTGGTGGTACCTGCTTTTAGTCCCAGCTGCACAGGAGGCTGAGGCAGGAGGATCAATTGAGACCAAGAGTTTGAGGTTTCAATGAGCCATGACAACACCATTGCACTCTAGTCTGAGCAATGGAGCAAGACCCTGTCTGTAAATAAATAAACAATAAAATTCTTTAAAAATCTTTTTTTAGCAAATCTTTTCCATTCCCATTTTTCATTTTTCCTTATTTCCACTCATCATGGTCCAATAATTCTGCACGACTGAGATATCCATGTGCGTACTATCTGTATTTTCTCTCTCTTTCTCTCATCTCCCTATTTCTATACCTGTCTCTATCTCTGTGTCTCTGTTGCTCATTATTCCTAAAATTACTTTTCCTCCAGTTTTACCCCTTGAACTCTACAGATTCTTCAGCATGTTGTCTTTCATGAGTGCATGTGTCTTCATGTTCCAAGCTTTGCAAACTGTGACCATATAGGTTCGATCAAGATATACAATCAAGTATATCTTCCTTCTCAGGTAGGTTACAGAAAAGATAATTAGAAGAACTTCATGGGGCCACTTTTAGCTAGATCATGAGTGATATGTAACATTTCAGGTTATTCAAGGAGAACTGAGGGAGGGGGTAACCTTGTCTCTAAATATTCAAAGGAAATTTCATAAAAGAAGAGACCTGGTCTATGTTATACCAGGGAACTAAGGTATTACCTTTTACTGTTGTAGATCTATGGCAAGAGATTGTCAAGAGACAGATTTCAGCTTGGTATAAAGAATATGCTATTGATATAATTGGTATAATCAATATGCTATTGATTAAAGTCAGATAATACTGGAAAATGCTGTTTAGTTGCCTGGAAGGCAGCTTACACTTGAACAGGTCAAGGGGAAGTTGGACATCCATTTGTCAAATAAACCTCTTTTCTGAAGATATATGAAATTGTAATAGATGATGTATTAATTTAATGTGGACACCATACAAATTGCCACATAAGGGGTAGCTTAAAACAACATAAATTTATTCTCTCAGCATTCTGGAGGCTGCAAGTCTAAAATCAGGGTGTCAGCTATGCTGCACTCCTGTTAGTGGCTCTGGGGAGGCACCATTCCATGCTTTTCTCTTAGCTTTTAGTGGCTATTTGCAATTCCTGGCCTTCCTTGACTTGTAGTGGCATCATTTCAATCTTAGCTTCCATTTTTCACATCATCTCCTCTGGGTGTCTGCCTCAAAAGTTCTTGTAAAGATACATACGATTGTATTTAGGGTCCATCCAGACAAGCTAAAATAAGATCCTTCTCTCAAGAGCCTTCACTCAAGCACATCTTTTGCTGTATAAGATAATATGTACAGGTTCCAGGGTTTACTATAAGCATAGAATTTGGGGAGCTACCATTAAGGCCAGTACAGATGGCTTCAAAGGGTCTACATCTCAGATTCTATTACTCTATGATTGAATAAATGCTTTAAATTTTGAAAAAAATATTAGAGAAAGTAAAGACTGAAGGAAGCTCCAAGAAGAGTTAGCAATTATAGGATAAATGTTCCCAGTTAATGTTTCCGGTTAAAAAAGATAATGTAAACCAAGCGTAGCTCAGGTACATCAGTAAATGGATATAGCCTGATTGCCCTGCCCACTTTATCTCTCAATTTTGGATTTGGATTTTTTTAATATAGATCTTTTAGTAATAAAACTTTCAGCCTATGAAACAAAATGCAATGTCTAGCCTACAAATATACGTCCTAGAGATGGAGCCTGGCAAAAATCAATAATGGTCCTGCTTCTGAGAGGTAATGTGGAAATATATATGAATTTTTAAAATGCCCAGAGCATTGAAGTACATGATAGTTTGAATATATTAATAAAAATTAGCATATGGGAGAAAAAATATATATCCTCTTCGTAAAGAAATGTGTAGACAAAGAGCAAGGGAAGTTGGTTTCATTAATTCTCCTTTCAGCATTTGTAATACATACAGGATTTTTTTTTTTTTAATATTCACACAGGTTGATAAGAAGCACTGAACCACATATCTTGGAACCTCAGATAACAGTCTTTCCAGAATTTTAAAGATTCTAACAGCTATTTTTAAATGATTTGAATGTTTATGTAATTTAGTATTGTTTACCTAAATGATTCCTCTGTGCTTTATACAGAATTTGAAGAAGACAGATAAAAGCAGTTTTTTATGACTTGGCTCATTTTTAAAAACAAAATTTGATCATTTAGTCTTACGATTGTATCTTGTACTTTACTCTCTAATAGTGTAAATATTCAATATGTTCTTCTTGGGTAATGCAGCAATGGAATATGTGAATTTTCAAACAAATATTTTTATTTGACATAAAACATTTTTGCATTTAAATGTTGTTAACATGTAAATATGGTTTCCATGTAATAATTTCATAACTGAAAAGAAATCTTACTTGAAAAGTAATCAGTTATTATGATAGTGACTACCAAAGGATGAGTTGGTAATGAAAGAATTTTTATTTCAAAAGTGCATTTGAAGTTTGAAAACTCAGAAGAAACACATAAAACAGCTTATAAAACAAAGTGTTACATCTAGACTGTAACAATGTGTTCATATGTTTATTAATTTCATAGGCAATATTTGCATCTATTGCTGTATTTGGCATTTCATGGGGCATTTTGTGAGTCACACAGGTCCTTTCATCTACCTCAAAGTCCTATATAAAGAGATTCAGTAGTATCCTGAAAGTGATCACTTTGCTTCACAGATTGTGGTGTCATTAATAAATATGTTTTTAGTCCAAATTCATAATTTCTTTCTTCAGAGCATTTTAATACAATTTAAATCATACATTGATTGACAACGTGATAAATAAATAAAAGAAATTCTCAGATGTAAGAATACTTTTTCTCTTGCCAAAAATTCTAATTCAGAAAAATAATGTCAAAGGATTTTAACATATGTGAAGTGCAAATGAGAAATGTTCATGTATAACTCTAATACGCTCTACCTTATTTATTAATTTCATACTAATCCATCATCTGTAGAATTGGTACTATATTTTTTTTCTGTCAGGGATAAAGATTTGCACTATCTGTAATCTGCTGGAAACTTCTTATTTATAATTTGATCTTGAACGTAATCTATAAAGAAAGCCGACTAGTTTATATAGGTTATCTCATTTTCTCGAACACTTATCCAAACATAAAACCTACATCGGAATTAATCTATGCTACTGTTGAGAATCCCAAAACAGAAAGAGTGCAGACTGGTGTCACTAAAAATTCACGATCCACAATCTCAGCTAATTCTTTTATGATATTTAATATGAAATCTATATGTGCCAAGTTTTTCTGTGAATAAACGTTACAAAAAAGTAATAATTCCAATGTCATGAGTTTTGCCCTCACCGTCACACCAATAATCTCCTGAAGAGATCCTGCCCCATGTATCTCATGGATCCTGCAAGCTCGTCTTACATATACTCATTAATAAATCCAATCCTACCGTGTACTACTCAGCGAGTATCTGCCGCATGCCCAGATACCCGCCACAACTGAGAATTAGTAGCCTTGGCGTACACAATGTTCTTGTAGTAGTAGGCAATGGATGAAGGATTTTCCCCTTTTGTGTATTTGTCATATATTCTTTGGGAAATATCAGTTCTGTGATATTTGTGCCCAAATCTCTTTCAAGTATTTTAAAAGAAACTGGTGTTTCAGTTTTTTCTTATATTTTCTTTACTTCACATAAGGTCTAACTATATGTTTCACAGAAGCTGAACAAGAAAACAAAAAAGAATAAAATTATGAACCAAACTCTACCCAGATTTATTGTTTTATTTTTTCTCCTGGAATGTATTGAATTACTTTTACTCAAGTGAGATAACCATGATTAACCTTTTTCTCCCCATAGGATAACTTTTGTCTCAGAAAATTACATCCCCTATTAAAAATAGGCTTCTAGCAGATTTTTACCACCTGTTTCCCAGACACTCTCTGGTGTGTCAGAAGTTGATTTATCTGTAAGCTGGTATCCTATTATAATTTTCTCTCTTCCTACTCAGCATTATTATTACCTAAGGAAGCCATTTCAGACATTTTCGACATTTCTTAAACCTCCCTTACCTTTTCCCACACAATAATCTCAGCTCCTCTACAGCTCAGAGAACTAAACTGTCAAATGTACCCTCCCTCTTAATCTGCCATCCCGCCTCTACCTTTGCATGTAGTCACGCACAATCTTGCCTCACAACAGAAGAGGTATCTTTCATTCTGTCAAAAATAAATACCCTTAAAATTCTTCTTGGGACTTTATTGATTTCTGATTTTTTTTTTGTTTTTTGGAGCCACAACCAGATTGCCCCATGATCTCATATCTTCAAATATCCCATTTCTACTGGTTCATTTCAAATAGCATTTCATCACAAAGCCTTTCCTGTAAGATAACACATCTTTAAACAAAAACACTTCTTTTGCTATCGTCTCATCTCATTTCTCTTTTTTACATCTAATCCTCTTGAAAGAATTAACTCCACATGATCTGTCCAAATTCACATTACTCGTTCAGTTTTCAACTATACGTCTTAGCTTCCATCATTACATTTTCTACAGCAATTACTGTAAAGAAAATTACCACAGATCACCTTTTTGTCAAATCCAATGGATAAATTTTTTAAAAAATTCCTCATCTAACAAGTCTGGATAGCATCTACTGATAATGCCCTTCTCTCCAAAATTATTTTTCATTGGTTTCCATGATACCATTCCTCCCTTCTGGATTTCCTTCTTTGTGCTGTCGATTGACCACTCTTTGTATCTTCCACATAACAGGCAAGTGTAAACTCTGTTTTGCCTGCCTATGCACTCTGCTTTAATATTGTCAGGTATTCTCATATCAGTTACTTTTAGAAATAGTGATGACTGCAAATATCTCACCCAAGATCTAGCTCTGATTCTTCCCCTTGAAGCCCAAATGTGTTACTTTTAACTTTGTAACAAACATTTTAATTAAAACGCAATACATCCTAAACTAGGCATAGTCCAGACATTACTGAATATGTATAATACATGTTACGGTGGTATCTGAAATTTGATATGTACCTTACGTCTGTTCCTCCCTAGAATTCTTCATCCCAGAATCACATCCTTATGTGCAAGCCAATACCTGGAAGTTGTTCTTAATTTCTTCCTCTGCCTTAAATTTATCCAATTTAATTTTTAGTCTTGTTATCTGGGTGGCAGTCTGCCCTTGGTTCTTCCTGGGTTCTTGGCCAAAGAATGACCAGACACACCAAAGTGTTAAGTCCAGACAATTATCTTGGAAAAATCACCAGCAGGGCCAATAGGAGGGAGTAACCCCAGGCAGGAAACAGTTTCACAGGAGCAGCTCTTTATTGTAAAACAAAACAGGTCTGTCCCTGGGAGTGGGGAGAGACAGACCAACTGACTCACTGACTCACTGACCAACTCTTTCTCTCTCTGAATTCTAGGATTGTTTCCTTTTATTAGCCTAGTTAGGGGACAAGCTCTCAGGAGGTGTGGGATGTTATCAGATGATCAATAGGAGTCCTCAAAATTCCAGCTGCTATGGGAGCTCCCTCTCCAAAAGCCCACCTGAGGGGAGAGGGTGAACCACAATGCAGATTCAAGCTAATGGCATAATAATGACCCTTAGGTTACTCTAAGGTCACTTTCTAAACCCTGTCATGCCTTGACTGGGGAATTCCCAGATTGATAAAGCATGTCCTCCTTCCCCAGGTGTAGCAGTTGCTCAGGATAGGATTAAGGGTGGGGCAACACCAAATTGGAGTGCCCACCCTTATCCTTCTTTCCAGGTGGAGCTTTGGTCCTGACAGCACCAAAGCAGGGAGCCCTTGTTCCAAGAACAGCTATAGATCCTAACTACCTAACATCGTCATATCTACATCATAAATACTTTTGAAATCCACTTCCTTATTTTCTTCTGTGCTGTGGTTACCTTATTCAAGATCACTTTTATCCCCTGCCTGTAATATTGTGAAAACCTCATGACTTATTTATCTGTCATCAGTCTGGTCCCACTCTAAATTATTCCTCACAGTGAAGCTTAAATTATTTTTCCATAATACAAGGCATATTTTTCTGAAATTGTCTAGATGCATGAATTTAGCAAGTTTGTTAACCTGTTTTCTTACCTTTAAAATTCATGTAATAGTTGTGTCAATCTTATTGAGCTCCTGAGAGGGTTAATTGAAAGAGTTGATACAAAGCAATTAGTACTCAATTTCTTGCAGGTGAAAATGACTAAAGAAAAAGTTAGAAGCTATCAAGATCATCATTATCAACATGCTGATCCAATTTCCCCCAAAATTCTTAAAGACTCACTCAGTTGCTATCAGAAAAAGAAAAAGAAAATGATCTAAAATCTTTAAAACAGCTTGCAATACTTTTCAGAGTTTGGCACTTCTGCATCTTCATTCAGTTCCCCTGGCATGCTATTTATGCACTGTGCACATTCCTGCTCATTCGTTCTTACCTCTGGACCTTTGCACATCCTGTTCCTTATGACTAGAACGTCTCTCCGTGCACTTTTGCCTTTAGAGCAATAAAGTGGAAACCACCTTGAACTTAGGGAAGAACGTTCAGGTGCTACACAGCCAAAATTAATAAGGATCCACTACAGTATTCCTTGTAGAACTCTTTTTATTTATCTAGGTTTTTGCATTTTTGGCATTTCTATTTTTTTTAATATTTTATATATTTTTGTGATATTTTACATATAGATATTTCTCCTTTTTCATTCCATCTGCATTTTCTACCATCTCTCTTTTTCCTCCTTGGTCAGTCTTGCCAGTGTTTTTTTCTTTTAACTAATCAGTCTTCTCATAGAACCAGCTATTGGTTTAGTATACCTTTCATTGCTGTTTTTCCTCCATTCTACTAATTTTTATTTTTAGAGTTATTAATTTTTTTACTCTTCTTTATGAATTTTGCAATAATAAAGAACAAAAAAGTAACTTGTTCACTGTTTTATCTTTAGTTCTTAGTATTGCCCGTGGCAAAGGGAAGGGAGGGCAAAAAAACATAAAAAAAAATTGCCCATGGCAAATATTAGGTTCTAAACTAATATTTGTTTAACAAATGCATGAAGGTATAAACTTAGATATCAACTTCTTTGTGAAGATATTATTATTATTACCCATCGAAGATTGGGCTCTGTGTCCATCTTACATTTTGTGAGTGTGATGTGTGTACTAAACGCATGTTGTGACTTACCTAACTACCCAATAGACACTAAGAAACCGGAGGAAGGTACTATGTCTTCTTCAAGTTTTTTGCCCCCACACCTAACACAGTCCCTAGTATTGAGTAGGAAATCTAATAAATGGTTGCTCAGTAAAATAAATGAATTTTTACAGACTTTGTAATGTAAAGTGGGTCTTTTTATACCACAATTAATAGAGTCGTCAAATTTCCTGATTACCATGATAGCCTTTGGCAATCCTTCACATCCATGTGACATTCTACCTCTGACTGATAAAAAAAAGTCCTCAAATAAAACATGCATGTTCCTTCCTATGTGTCACTCTCAAAAAGTTGGGAGGCATAACCTATAAATAACTATTATTCACAATTTTGTCCAGTTATATCTCTGAAGAGATACAGTATAGCTAGCATATCGGGAGCTATGGTTCATCTTGACAGAGTTTTAATATTAAACTCTTCTTTTTGTCATAAATACAACTCTATCAGTAGTCAATGGATTTTACTGATTTTATATTTATCTTATTCACAACTTCGAAGATTTATCATGCTGTTGTTTCAGACTTGTTTTCTGAGACTCTCCCTCCGCTTTTTAAAAATATGACCTGTTACAACAGAGACTGACTACATAACAAAGGGAATTTTCAGTAAATTACTTCATCTCTCTGAGTCTTGGTTTTTTACCTTTAAAATGGTTAAGTCAATCAGTCAATCAATAAAATTAATACCTACTTCATAGGATTGCCATGAGGATTAATGTAATTTAATTACATTGATGTAACTAATGAGATTGCCTACATTATCTTATTATGCTAAATGATTATAATATAAGTAAAGTTCCTAATACATACCAGCAATTCCTGTTTCTCTAGTGAGAAGTAATATTCAAAATCACACCCAGTGTTAAATGCAAACACACCAATAATCTGTAAGGCTAACATAATGTGTTCTATTCCTTCCTGCTAGTTTTTCCAGGTATGGTTCATTAGTTAGTTAGAAGGTCTTTTTTGCAGAAGCATGACACTGAGCCATTGTCTTGAGAAAGCAATCTAGCCTGATTTCCTTGCTATCAAGTGAGGGTTCAGAGCCTCAGTCCTAAGAAGTGGCATTTCATTTACACTTAGATCACTGACATTCTCCTCCAGGGACCTGTGCTGGTAATTTCATGAATCTTTAAAACCCCTGATAAATATTATAGAATGTAATTTCTCTCATAAAATCCAGTAAAACATGAAGCCCTTAAGTGACCCCTTTGGATTCTTAATGATTTTATAAATGCTTTACTAAAATAATTTGTAAGGCTAAGTGACTCTTTCAACACATCAGTGTGGCTAATTTTAATAGGTGCTTTAGCAAATTCCAAATTGCTACAAGTCATGGATCTTACTGCTCTATTCCACTTATAGCTAAATGCATCTCTTCAACTACATCACTAACCTCACTTCATAAATTTTGAAAACCTGATGATTTCACACTGACTTTCTCCAATCATTAATTATATTGACTACTTCCTGAATGCATGCCACTGTTTACATTTCTTTACTGGGAGAATACATTTCTCAATCTTTTTAGGAGTTTTTCTTTCTTTCTTTCTTTCTTTTTTTTTTTGCTCTCTAAACATTTTTATTAAATAATATTTTTGGTCTTGTTATCAATAACAGTAATTAATCCAAGGATATTGTATTTATTGGGCCTGGCAAATTGAAAGTTTGTAGTTATTTTTGTAAAAGAAACAATACTCAATTTTGCTTTTATACATACCATGGTAAAGACAAACATTTAGAGTAAAGGAATACCAGGATTTTAATCCAGTTACCTTTGTTCTTTAAAGCACTGTGACTAGACAAATTATGTAGCCTAACTTTGCTGGGCCATAAAATATGAGTATCTTATGAGATGGCCAGGAGGATTAAAAAGAATAAAATATGTCAACACTTGGTAAAGGAAAGATGCTCAATAAATATTCGTTTTCTCATTTTTCTCCTAATCACACAGTTTTATTTTGTACTGCCTTACATGATAGATGAGACATTTTAAAAATAGAGAACAAATGAGCAATACATTTTAAAATCCATTCTATTATCTTTTCTACATAAAGTAATACATATTTTTCTATTTTTTCCTTTTATGTTTAACACATTAGAATTATATTTTCTTCCCAATCTGATTTTATTGCTGGAAAGTCTTTTTATAAAAAGATTTCTTATATTATTTCCTATTGATGTTGCCATTTCTTTGATCATTATTTAATAACATGGCATGATTTCTATTTGTGGAAAATTTACTATTTGGCTTTGGATACAGATTAGTTTCTTTATGATTTTAATGTCTCTTAGAATTACTGGACTAGTTCATTAAAGAAATTATTTTATTTCCAGTTTCTTTGGATGTATGTTGTGATAAGGACACAAGGGACATCATATATTTAGAATAAGAAGAAAGATGTAGACTCTGGCAGAGTCCATTTATCATAATTAATTAGCCACAAGCAGATACTAAACATGCTATTTTAAATATCAAAATGCTGAAACAAAACAATTCATAATTGATTTACAATTAGCCACAACTTAAATATTTATGAAATTGCAAGGTTCCTGCCAATATTTAAATTTCAGAGCAAGCAAATCTCACACATGCCCTTTCTGAAGATACAGAGTGTGACCTCTTTTTAAATAACTTCTTTCTATTATTAATATTCTTCCCTTTACATTGTATGGATACTTATTCCATAAAATTTACAGAAAAGAGAGATGGATTTTTCATGTTCCCTTCATTTCTTCTTTTTTAATTATTATTATTATTATTATTTTGCATTGTCATTTCTAGTTCTGTCAATATAGGCATTATTTTTATATGGTTATTTTAATTTAAAATGCACATTTGCATTCTTTGTGGAATAAGCAATTAAATGTATTAATGATGTATATAGGGTAGATGATATTATCTTTTTTCTTTGAGTAGAAAGACATTCTGATAGTTTATAGCTTTGGCCAATATCTCAGAACTGGGATTGTGACTCTGATTTTCTAAGGTCAAATCCTTTGCTCCTTCAATAACACTGTGCTTTTTGAATTTCCATTTACTCTCCAGATTTTTCTAATGTGATGATCAGATCTCTTCCTTAAGCATTTTAGTTGTTTTACTAGGCCTTCTTTGCTTTCTTCATCATGGAAATGTAGTTTGGGAGACATTTGCAATGTTTTCCAGTTATGTGGAAAGCAAAACAAATTATTAAGGCAATATATTCCTTAGGCTCTGCATAGCCAATAAGTAAGATAATGACAAGCCTTCTTGAAGACACACTTATTTTTTTAAGCTTTAATGCTTTCTAAGCATTTTCTCAGTGTGGCTGCAGAAAGAATCAATCAAAAATCATTTCAGAAGAAAATTTAATTACTTTCTAGAATTAAAGTTTTAATCATGAGTATTCAATTAGCTGTTAATATTAAGATTTACTCTTCAGATTGTTATGCAAATATGTCCTTTCTTATACACAGACTGAGACTAAAAATAAAGGAGGTTCATAGAAGAGATTTTTTTTAATCCATCACCATCAGTGATAATTTATTTTGAGGAACATTTTGTATTTATGATATGGAAAGGGAAAATAGGTCCACTTTTGCCTGACCTGTTGAAACAAATTTGGTTCATTTAGAATGTGACTACATAAGACAATTTAGAGGACTATCCTTATGCAAAATTGGAATGGATTTGGTATTTTAGAAAATAAAAACAAATAAAGTTGTTTGATATTTCCCTCTTGTCTTTCTTTAATTCCCACTAACATAGAATTTTATTTATACTCTCATATAATTTTAAAGTTGAAAGGACCTTGTATTTCATCTAATTTAGCTTTCTTAATTTTATATATGAAACATTTGAAGCCAAAAGAATTATCTGCGTGGGAGACCAGAATATGCCACCTCAAACCATGAAGGATTATTGAGCTGAAGGCAATTAAGAAGCAGCAGATACAGGAAAGCTCCCTCTACTTACCCTCTACCTGCCCTCCCTCTACTTACCTAAAAGCAGAACAGACATTTACAAAGACAAAGGGTATCCTGCCTGTCCCTCCCCAGAGCTGCTACCAGGAAAAACAAAGATTAAATACTGAAGACAATTTTAGACCATTACCTTTTGGAGACAGTACCGGAGGAATGTGCATTAACAAGCTTTACTAACTGGCCTTTATCTGCCATTTTTTTGCCTTCCCACAAGTCGTAGCCCCTAGGGGCTAAAAGTCCTTTTCCCTTGTCATTTCTCTAAAAATATACTGTTCTTGGTTGAAGATGCTATGTAAGCTGGAACTTGAAGCCACCTCCTTGAGAACTACTCATTGCCTGGGTGTCCCTAGTGTATATGTGAAAGGTTAACAAACCTCTGTTTCTTTTTTCTGTTGTTAATGTCTTTCATTACAGATGTTCTTTCCAACTAGGAACCTATGGGGGTTGTTAAAAAAAATTATACTTCTGCTACACGTGACTGTCGGTACTGGCCAAGAAAAAAGTTTTTATACACTAAAACTATACTAATATGCTAGTCAGTGTCACCTATGGAAGAAAAGAGCATTGGGTCACAGATAAGGTGACTGAGTGTTACTTCCAAATCTATGAAACTAGGATGTGATGTTGATCAAGTTAGTCTCTGTACTTTTGAATCTTCCTCTCTAAAATGTCTAAAATGAGGTTGTTAGAATACATGATCTCTATGATATCTTTCAACTCTAACAGAGGGGAATAAAGGTAGTACCTGGAATGAAAGAAAAAAATATAAAATAAAATACAAAGATTGTGAAGTGTGTTGTAATAAACATTCGAGTGCAAGTGTCTTTTTTGATAAAATGACTTTTACTTTGGGCAAATACTCAGCAGTGGGATTGCTGGATCAGATGGTAGTTCTACTTGTAGTTTTTTGAGGTATCTCTGTACTACTTTCCATACAGATTTCCCACTTAAAACTGCAACTAGACAAGGTTGCCCACTGTTACCACTTTTATTCAACATAGTGCTGGAAGTCCTAGCCAGAGCAATCAGATAAGAGTAGGAAATCAAGGGTATCCAAATGGGGACAGAGGAGGTCAAACTATGGCTCTTTGCTGGCAATAGGAGCTTATATGTAGAAAACTCCAAAGATTCTGCCAAGAGACTACTGGAATCGATAAATAAATTTTAGCAAAGTCTCAGTTTACAAAACCAATGTACACAAATCAGTAACATTCATATACGCCAAAAATAGTCAAGCTGAGAACAAAATCAAAGACTCAATACCTTTCACAATACCAACAAAGAAAATAAAATATCTAGGAATATATTTAACTAAGAAGGTGAAAGACTTCTACAGAAAGAACTACAAAACACTGACGAAGGAAATAGTAGAGGATGCAAGCACATAGAAAACCATACCATGCTCATGGATCGACAGAATCAACATTGTTAAAATGTCTATACTATCCAAAGTGATCTACCGATTCAATGCAATCCCTTATTAAAATACCAACGTCATTTTTCACAGATCTAGAAAAAATAATCCTATGCTGCGTATGGAACCAGAGAAGACCCCGTAGAGACAAAGCAACCTTAAGCAAAAAGAACAAATTGGGAGGCATCAATTTACCAGACTTCAAGTTATACTACAAAGTAACCAAAATAGCACGGTATTAGCATAAGAACAGAGACATTGACCAATGGAACAGAGCTGAGAACCAAGACATAAAACCATCCTCATATTACCCTCTGATCTTTGACAAAGCAGACGAAAACATACACGGGTGAAAAGAATTCCTATTCAATAAATGGTGCAGGGAAAATTGGATAGTCACACGTAGAAGCCTGAAAAAGGATCCACACCTCTCACCACTTACAAAAATTAATTCATGATGGAAAACAGACTTAAACCTAAGGCATGAAACTATAAGAATTCTGGAAGAAGTTGGGAAGACTCTTAAAGATATTACCATAGGCAAAGAATTTATGAAGAAGACCACAAAAGCAATCACAGCAACAACACAAATAAATAAATGGGACCTGATCAAATTAAAAAGCTTCTGCACAGCCAATGAAATAATCATTATAGTGAATAGACAACCTATAAAATGGGAGGAAACATTTGCATGCTATACATCTTATAAAAGGCTGATAACTAGACTCTATAAGGAACTTAAGGAAATCAGCAAGAAAAAACACACTTTCTTAAAACACAATCTGAGGCTAGGACTAAGTGATAATTGTTTGGAAGATACAATCCCAGGCCAGCAAGAGTAAGGGAAAGGAAATGAAGAATGCAGGATGGAAAGCTATGCAAGGTGACATATTACTCTATTTGCCATTGCTTCATACCAAGTTGTGTTACAGGTTCATTCATTGGGTCAGGAGATGACAGGACATATCCAGAGAAGAAGTTAAGAGAAAATGTCCCAGAACAGTACACAAGAGGAGAAAGAAAAGAAAGTTGTATTGTTCTATCTACTGTTTCTTACTGGTCGGAGTACATCTTTGAAAAATTTATTCCTTTTTGCTTCAGAATTACTTTCTTGGTACCTTTCTCCTTTGTCAACTTAACCAGAAGTCCCACCCATGCCCCAAAGTGTTGGGCTTCTTCCATATCTGGAAGGGAACAGAGATGACACAAAGTCAAGGTATGTGACTGGTTGGCCTGCCGGAGCAGTAACAGACTGGGTTGAGCTCCCAGTCTTGGGCAAGTGACTGCTCACCCAAGGTGGTAGAATTGAGAGCATCAGTTTGGAAAGAAGTAACTACAGAGGCAGCTAGGTCAGAACAAGTTGTTAATGGTCTGGAATTTGGGTAGGCACAGAATATTTGCCCAAGAAATCTATACTAGCTCCTTTAATGTTTTACATATTTTTAATTATCATATGTCTTTTTGGATAGTGACTGGCACCTACCTTTTGGATGGTATTTTAATACCCCTAGGCAGCAGCAGAACTGTATTAACCTAAAGACAGGATATATTCTGATGTTTTCCCCTTTAAAGAGCAAATTATCTACTGAGAACTGGCAAATATAAATATTCTGAATAATAAAGCACCACATTTAAAAACCCATCCATTGCATTTAGGTTAGATCAGTCAGCCACTGTCATTATTTCCCCTTTACAACAACAAAGTGTGAAGCATGCAAAGATATAAAAATTTTTCCAGCTCATCAGACCAACAACAGCATTTAATGTATCGCATTGTCTTGTAAAATGCCAAGTTGTCATAACTGACTTTATAATATGCAAAAATCTTACTGTATCACCAAGTTCTACATCAAAGCTTTAGTTATGTTTTTAAAATCATAATTTTAGTGAATAACTATATTTTTCATAGTTTATCCTTTTTGATTTATTTCCTCTGAAGTATAAAGTATATTAATTCTTTGGTATAATTTTACTGAGTGTAGCTAATTCTTTGTTGTTACCATTGAATGAGGAGAGAAAGTAACTCTAAAATAAACACAGAGACATTTTATTCCAAAGATTTATAAAAAGAGAATTGTTCACAGTTTGCAAGTGGAAGATTTCTCACAAATTGCCTCAGGAAAACTATGATCAAACTGGTATCAAACAAGCCTGGATCATGAACAATTCTGTGTTGCTTCTGAAAGACTTGATAATCATGAAACACATTTTTACACACTTAACTGCATTAAGTAAATTTTATATGTACTATTATTACATGTACACTAGTTTTTAAGATTTCTTCCAATTATTACCTCCACAATATAATACACAAATACTTTGCTTCAAAATTATAATATGTAACAATATCCTAAAACTTTTACCTGCACTTCTGTTTTAGTAAGACACTCAGAATATATCGCAGAAAATGTAGTCTCGTGAAAATTAGAATTACATTCTTAGGTACCATGATGCTTATTGGATTAAGCAAGGAAATGCATCTCATATAGGAGTGTGACTAAGAATTTATTATTGTTATATTACAACATACCTTACAGTGTAGTGGTTCTATTCAGTTTTACATTTTAAATGTTTGCTAATACAATATATATTACATGTAAAATTTTAGAAAATAAGAAAAAATTTAAATCTTCTTAAATTATTGAGTGTATTACTGTTTATGATCTACAACAAATTTTATTTGAAATTAATTGTTAAAAAATGTAGAATTTAGAAGTAGTATAATTTACTAATTTTTAAAATGCATATTTTGCACTAATGATAACATTGACTCTACAGTTAACTATTGGAAATACCAAGCTGGGTGTTGAAAATTGGTTTAATATGGGCATAGATATTTGCACTCTTTCATGAGTAAAGATTTCTTGACATAAATCAGCAAGTTTTGATTTTGTTTTTCTTGGCATGATTTATAAATATGTGTTAAATGTGTGTATGGGTAAGACCATTTTATTTCTTCACTTTTCTTTAACAAGTGCTTGTCTGTAATAAACACTGTGCTGCACATGGAGAAGTAAATGCATAAATGAGATTATAGCCCCTGCCTTTAAGGGATTTTCAGTCCTGCCTGATTGTTTTTCATGGCTGCATTATGCATTCCTGAGAATCTTTGACTAATCTTAAGAATTCAGCGTATAGGACCCGGCGCGGTGGCTCACGCCTGTAATCCTAGCACTCTGGCAGGCTGAGGCGGGAGGATCGCTAAAGGTCAGGAGTTTGAAACCAGCCTGAGCAAGAGCGGGACCTCGTCTCTACTATAAATAGAAAGAAATGAATTGGCCAACTAAAAATATATAGAAAAAATTAGCCGGGCATGGTGGCACATGCTTGTAGTCCCAGCTACTCAGGAGGCTGAGGCAGGAGGATTGCTTGAGCCCAAGAGTTTGAGATTGCTGTGAGCTAGGCTGATGCCATGGCACTCTAGTCTGGGCAACAGAGTGAGACTCTGTCTTCAAAAAAAAAAAAAGAAAAAAAGAATTCAGTGTATGGACACAGAATAAACTAATCATGCATTTTATAGAAACTATAATTTTAATTTACTTGTTCCTTTAACAAACTAAATGCCTAATTCTTAAAAAGTATACATTTATCAGACATTTCTATAATTTAATATGCTATAGAATATTTGAACCAAAGGTGATTACCAAGATTTATATCATATGACTGATATCCATATCAATACATTGTTATAATTAATACTGTTTTTAAATAGCCATTGTTTGATTATAATATCCATATTTAACCAGAACCAAATGAATGATTTATTGATTTTTGTATCTTTGTGTAAATTCTATTGATGCTATATACGTAAACCAAGTAAATATACACACATATATTTTGAACAAGGTCTAAAACATGGTATTTTATACTTTAGTTTGTCTTAATTTAAATTTTAGTGTGCTCTGTGTACTTGAGTAGCAACATACATTCACTTATTTTTAGGCTTTATATAGAATGAAATGCTTCATCATTATATAAATTAATAGAAATGGCTTTTATGATCATTTGGTTTTCAATATGATTATTCCTCTGTCAACCTAGTTTAGTTTCAATAACCTGTCAAGACAACTCTGTTTTTTTCAGTTGTTTTCTTTTGTAAGTAGCAACTCTACCTAGAAAATACTGTGTCCGACTTAATCCTGTTTTACTGAAATAAAAGCATTTATAATAGCAAAGGAACTTTAGGTAAGCTAATGTCTAGAGGGAATTATTTGCTAATGTGATTAGATGAACTTCTACCATTAGAACTGCAAGTGGATAACAATGAGGACAAGAGATTAGGCTAGATTTCTGGATAATCTGACTGAGATTTGTGTAAGCAAACACTATGAAAGTTTAAAAGTATGATAGACCCGGGTTCAGGAGGTAAATTCTCTTAGGATTAAGGACAAAAGATGCCAAGGTAGAGTGAGAACTAAATCAAAAGAATTTCTGTGAATTTTATAACCAGTGAAAACAGTTTTTAAAAGGAGACCTTTTTTTATTTTCTTCTTCTTTGATCTGGAATAAAAAGATTTCCGAATTCTTATTCAAACTTAAACATCATTCTCCATATAATAGGCAGAGTAACGGAGTACGTTGACTCTGGATTCTTGCTCCATTCTGCAATCAGGTTAGTTTAATTAACAAAATATTTGGGGCTTTGCTTACTCAAATAACTGGAGTTTCTCCAATTCCTACTTTCCTTTTCTTTTTTTTTTCTTACTATGCAGATAAAATTTTTCTTATCAGTACTGTTAGAAGGTCAGTACTTTGGCTTAGGAATTCTGAGGATCCTAGGGGATGATTCAGCGCTGTGTGCCTTGCTGGTTTTCTCTGCTGATCGTCTTTGTCCTCCCCTGTAGGATCTCTTTTCAGCTCTGTCTGTGCCATATCATTCTCTTGCATCTCGTTATTTGCACCGTTAATTCCTGACACGGTGATTTATGTACATACTATATATTTGGAAATACAGCAGGGGTTCTCAGAATTTTTAAAGACAATTTAATAGCTGCTAGGAGAATACTATTTGTTTACTTCTTCCCAGTTCAACATTCAAGAACAGCAGGTGTAATAAACAGCATTTCTAGATCACGACTGAGAAAGGTTTCTATGAAGTATAATGTGTTACTTCATTTCTAATTTTTTTCTTGTAAGATTTTCAACATGATCATTTTCAGGTCTGCCTTTTCTTTTGGATGTCTGTGAGAAACATCTAGGTAAACTGTACTTGTAATTATTTTGCATTCTTTTCATACTATTTGAATGATGTGAAAGGGCTGAGGATAAGTCAAGAGCAAATGAATGGAAAAAGGAAAAATATTATGGATCTTAATAGATCATCCAGTGAAATACAGAAATTAGATAGGAATAGACATTAAGATAAGGAAATTTTGTGTTTTCTCCTTTGCAAATTAATTACAGCCTTACTTACATGTCAGGAAATCATGCTTTCAACACTCTTATGGTATTTTAACCCATTTTGTTCTCTTACTGAATTATATATGGTTATGTAAAATGTTAAATACTGTCTGTCATGAATAAAAAATATGTTACGCCAATGAAGCCCGAAGTCCATGTATATCCCATAAAAATAACACAAATAAATACTAGTTCAGGATCAACAATGACATATCAACATCAAAGATAGAGTAAATCTGTAATACACAAGAGAGTTCTTAAAAAAAAATATATATATATATATTTTGAAATAGAGTCTTGCTCTGTCACTCAGGCTTTAGTGCAGTGGCATCATCATAGCTCACTGCAGTCTTGAATTGCTGGGCTCAAGCAATCCTCTTGCCTCAGCTTCCTGAGAAGCTGGTACTACAGGTACATGCTAACATGCCCACCTATTTTTTTTTTGATAGAGATGAGATCTTTCTACATTACACAGGTTGGTCTCAAACTCCTGGCCTCAAGTGATCCCCCCAAAATACTGGTATTAGAGACATGAGCCACCGCACCTGGCCCAAGAGTTCATGAAAGATGTCTTGGTCCCCATCACTTGTCCATCATCTCCATTCCAATCTCTATTAAATCACTCCCAAGCCAGACCAAGGACATTCTCTTACTTCTCTCTCCCCAATACTTGTGGCTTCGTTCTTTGTCACACTGACCAAGGTATCTCATTCTTTCAATTTTATTCTTCCTCTTCCATTTTGTCTTGAGACTGCAAGCTGCACACAACTCTTCCCCTGGAAGAGGAACAGTTGTAGAAGTTACTGAATCTGACTATTTTTACTCTTCATATGAATCTTAGGAACACGTAGTAATACTTTGCTCTTCTGCTTACCCTCTCCGCATATTCTCTCCAGATTCTAGGGTTCCAGGTAGTTTTGTGTCCATAAAAAATGTCAATGGCACAGACTACTGAACCTCACATAGCTGGTAGCATTTCTCTACCTTTTGTCAACTGAAGAATGATGAAGTTAATAAATTTAGAAAGGAAGGCTTTGTTTCTCGTACAGGGTTTGCGCCTGAAGGCTGGCTATTTTGCAGGCTGGGAAATAAAGCCTGGGGCAGAAACTGAGAGCAAGCACTTTCAAGGAGGGATAAAGGGAACAGGAATTTATGCTGATTGGGGTGGTCAAATAAACCTATTTCATAAGCTGTAAGAGGAGTCGGGAATACTTATGAAAGAAGAAACACGTGCATGTGCAATTGAGCTTCATGCCCCTAACCCTAACATTAACCCTAACCCTTTGTATATGAGTCCCATGTACAAAAAATGGCTGATTTGAGGGTGGAGTTTTTAGCCCTCTGATGTCAAAAGGCAAAGCAGAAGACAGGTAAACCTTCACTGCACATCCTCTGAAGACTGGCCAGGACAACTCTACCATCAGTGATCTCTTACCAGAAAGGAATGCTTGTCAGATTTGTGTAGAAACCGCAAAAGGTAGGAGTAGCATTAGGCATTGGTTGAAATCAGCCATGGAGCAAGTGTTTTCAGAGAGCTGGTTCCTGTTTAACCCTTTAGGGAAGAAGACTGATGACAGTTAGCCAGGAGTGGGGCATAGGAAAATGTGTCTGATCTCCCATCCAGTCATGGCTAAAAACTCAGTTTTAAGGTTTCTCTGAGGTCCTATTGGCCAAGAGGGTGTCCATGCAGTCTGTTGGTGGAGGCCTGAAGATTTTATTTTTATTTCTCACTTTGAAGTGTATTTCTTTTAATTTTTAATTAATTAATTAATTAATTAATTAATTATATTTTTTTCCACACGAAGTACTAAACATGGTTCGCTATCCTTTTCTTCAGGCAATGGAACAATAAATCCCAAAATGTTTCCAGTGTTTTCTTTCTTTTTTTTCAACAACAATATGTTCCAAAAAGGTAAATTACAAGTGGCACAGCGGGAGCCAAATCCAGAGAGCCTGGTTTCCTAAGAATTAGGGTATCTATATTAAAATTTATTTTAAATCCTCAATGTCACTGTGTAATTTTTAGACTTTTTTCAATAATTGAAACCAATAGAGGTATATTGGGTTCTCAGAGAAATGCATCCAGTCACATGTTTTTACTCTAGTCCCAAAATTATAGTGATTTTTATCATTGTCTTTTAATTTTATAGTATTATTCTAAAATCAACATAGTTCATGTTATCTCAGTTGGCCAAAAATTAATACTTTATAACAAACTACTCCCAAACTCACTAGCGTACAACATAAACATTTATTTCTTACTTGCATGTCTGTTGCTGAGGAACAGCTGATCTAAGTTGGGTTCCAGTTAATTTGGTCTATATTGGCTCCACATGTCTTTCGTTCTTCTAAAATCACAGGCTACCATGAAATGTTCTTATCACGGCGATTGCAAAAGCTCAAGAAAGCAAACTGAAGCGCATTGTCACTTGAGGCCTTGGCCTATAACAGGCACACATGTCATGACCAGAACAAGTTGCTTGGCCAAACCCAAATCAATAGGCTAGAAAAATATAAATATACCCCACCTACAGCGAGAGCGGAGAGGGAGTGAATGATTGCAAAGCAACAATCCAAATTTTACAATGTCAAGTAAAATTGCATTCCTTTGGATTATAATTCTAAAATAGCAATTTAGCTTCAAAACATCACATTATAGCTCCCAAAATGTAAACCATATATTCAATTAGGAAGCTTCTGACTAAAAGTAATAGGTACTTTTTTTCCCCATACTGCTTTAAATAATAAAGAAAACTTTAGAAAACCCAGAGGTAGTGCTGATTTTAAAGCTGGTTATTTAGTATCCAGCATGTTGCTTAAAATCCCCTGATTCTTTTCAATTACATAGCTCTGTTATTTTCAGTGTTCTCCTTACCCTCAGGTTTATATCAATATAGTTACCTTTATTTCAGAATTCACAAGACATGACAACAGAAGAGAAAGAAGAACATAAATTTTACATGGTTTCTATTACCATTTATCAAACTTTTCCATAAAACCCCAGTAAATTGCCACTGGTATCTTCTAGGCTGAAAATGGGTTACATGCCCATTTCAGAACCATTCACTTGTAATAGGAATAAAACTTATCTTTTTATCAATTAGTCCTATCTGTGGAGCTGGCAGAGTTGGCAGTAAAGTTAATTTCCTCAGAGGCAGATGATTGTTATTTTGGGGGGGTGCAAGAAGGTGAATGGAACACTGAATCTGTATCAGAGTTTTGTAAGGACGAAGGGGGAATTGATGTTGGGCATCACCCAACACTATGCCCTGTATTTACATATGCCCATTGTCCATTTTTCTTATATTCTTTTCTAAAGACACAATTGCATTCAAAAAGAACATGATTTAAACAACCAACCAATTATTAACCTTCCTTAGAGCTCATGCCAAATTCCAAAGAAGAGACCTATTCACATACATTGTAACATTTATTTTTAAGAAAAAATTCTTTATCAATCTCTCTTATTGAAAATATCAACACATCACAGTTGACCAAAGATATCCATTCCCATGCCAAACTCACTAAAATCCTTTCTTAGATCACAGTTTCATCTTTTCCCTCCCTATATTTTCTCTTATTTTTAGAATATATATAATACTTTAATTATCTCACTTATTGTAATTTTCTTGTCCCTCAATAATCCAGATTTTACTCAACAGGAGAAGCTTAAAAACTAAACTGGAAAATATAAAACCTATATTTTTCTAAGGAGGTACAAAAGGAGAAAATATATAAATGATTTAATGTAATATTTTTCTTTCTTTTAGTCCTATCATACATATGTATATATACATATAAATTCATTATTCTGAATGGTGAACAGAATTTCTCACATCTTATGAGATTCAAGAATGAAATAGAATGCAATTTCATTTACTCTAGCAGTAGATCATTATGGTACACCTTCATGAAGGCATACAATTCACCCATTTGCAACATATTTGTTAAAGAATATGTAAATACTAAAGTAATTCTAATCTTTTAAAAAGTAGCCTATAAAACTTACCACCATTTTGGACTTTTCACAGTTGCAAATGTACACAGTGATCATTATGTACACAGAAGTAACTGCCTCTACATTTTTAATTGCTTTCTTATGCTATTCAGTAGGATTTTTTGTAGAATAACTGACTTACCAGCACTTTATTTTCTTAGCTTCAAGAGATGATTGCAGTCATCATTTGAATGTGAGCCTATCTAGAAGACAAGGATACTATTAAGTTAAATAGAAAGCAGAGTTACTTCATCAGAGAATTTTGAAGGTTAGAATTTATGTGCAAGTCTATTCAAATACAAAAGAACAACCATTCTAATGAATCTTTTCCTGGCATTTCTTAAGGCCAGTTTATTACTTAGTGTCTCTCTCTCTCTCTCTTTCACACACACACACACACACACACACACACGCACAAACACGCCTTTTTCAAAGTTATAATTGGACTCCCTAGAGTTAAGAAATTTCTTTCTTTAATTTTCACCTTTAATTCAGATTCTATGTCAATGGGTGACACACACTAACTTTGCCAAATAAGTGTTAATTTTCTATGTCATACTGTCAGAATGACTGTGGCCAAGAAAGAAGAAATGTTAAAGAATTCTAAACTTCTTAAAAAATTTTTTGAAGTATTTATTATATTTTCATGATTACAAAAATAATGGGTTTTTACTAAAAAAATCAAAATAAACATTTAAAAATACTCATAATCTATTAATAACTGCCCAGAAATAACCATATTAGAAAAATATGATGTATGTATACATTTATGCACATACATGTAAAAATATGCACATATTTCTGTAGTTTTTTACAACTATAAATAGATGTCAGTATAGATACAGATATAATAAAATATAGTTGTTATATACAAATTTTCAAAATACACATTACAAATTAGCATAACAATATGTGCAATATATTGTAAAATGCTTTTTTTCTTAAGCAATTATGAACTGTTTTCAATGCCATTAAAATTTTCTAAAACTTGATTTTTTTTGCTGATTGCTTATTATTACAATTACAATTTATAGGCACATTATACCCTTATAGTCTAGCCTATGCAAACAATAACCAGATACTATCATTGGTCGCACACACACATACACATAGGTACATACATCTTATTCATAAAACCATGTATACATCTATAATTAATTGTGTAAAATAATTACTTGAATGGTGATAAAGCATTATGTGAATCTATCATTATTTGTTTAAATAATTTCTTAAATATTAATTGCTGGAAAGGCATTGTAAAAATTTATGCAGGGTGTCACAGTTGAGTCCCACGGACATTACCAAGGCTTGCCTCACTATAGAATGTCATTATGCAACTGTCACTATTATTTTGAAGTGGCCAGCTTTTGAAAACCCACACATAGGACACATCCTGGCCAAAGAGAAATAATATATATTGACGAAGTTTGCATTTATTCTACCATTTTTTCTAATGTGTTTTTATTTCATAAATTGCTTGTTTGTGTCCTTTGTCTATGTAAATTTTAGGTTTTTTATAGGTCATATATATATATTGCAATCTGATACATTGTCATATATTTATAATATTTCTATTTCAGTTTTGTACATGGTGCTTCTAACATGTTTAATCTGTCAAATTTGTTAGTCTTTCCTAATGGGGTCTTCCTTTAAAATTATCTTTTACTAAAAAAGATCTCTCAAAACCAACATCAGGTGGTCACTGGTATCACCTTCTAATTCTTTAATTATTTCTTAAAATAATAATTGTTTAACTTATCTAGAAATTAGAGTTTTTATGTGTTCATAAGTGTGTGCACACATCTGTATTTATGTTGCTGTAAGGGCTTAATTTTAATTTTGATTCAAATGTTTAACTCATTTTCCTAGTAACATTTTTCTCTCTGATTACAGGATCTCATTCTCTGGCTTTCTTTTGATAGGTCTGCCTATTCTGAGGTAAGTAAATACCAATCCTTTCCTTTGAAGCTTTATATTTTATATTCAGTAGATAGCCCAGTCCTTCCTAATTTTCTCATTTTTCAAAATGCACTTACATTTCAACTATTTATTATCCAGATTTACATTACATTTTATTTGAATTAAATTTAAATATCAGTTTAGGTAAAAGTTAACAACCATGGTGTCTATTTATAAAAGTTAGTTTTAAATGTTTCAGTGGCTCACTTCTTAAGCACAAAATTATTTTTTAAACAAGAAAGAAAAAGAAAAACTTCACAAGAAGGGAAAAGTCACCTTTGCTTCTCATTTTATGTATTTTCCCTAGATTATTTCATTTAACCTCATGGTTATGAATGCAATTTATATGCTAAACTTCCAAAATGAATATTTCAAATTCAGACTCCCCATATTAGCTTCATTAGTTAACAATTATTAAACATTATGTTCAATGTCCAAATACTGGAAAAAGTGCTTTATGTGCCTTATGTGGATTATCTCATTTGCAAATCCATAATGGTTGTATAATCTCTATTCATATTTTACAGATGAGGTGCATAATTTTTCCTCTACATTTTGATCAGAGTGGGCTTCCTGGAACTAAAATATAACTAAATTATTCCACTGAAATTCCTTATATTTCATTCTGAAGCTTTAAAATTAGTTGAATTAATTGCCGCCACTTTTTTTTTTCAACCCCCTGGTAACTAGATTCAGAATTGTGCCCATGTAGAGATTCAGTATGTTTTTACTTAGATGAAAATGAGATATTGATAAAACAAAACACTATTTAAAAATAATTTGTATTGGCTGCCACATATCAAATGTGATACTTTTTTTGCATTAGTCTGGCAAAAAAAAATAGTACCTTTATATATAAAATTTAGAACATTCCATCTGTAAAACACTAAGTTCTAGTGATGAAAGACAGAGAAAACGAGTGAGGCGATTATATTGTTTGGGGAGCTGAACTATAAAATTTTAGTAATGGCTTCAGTGTACTGAAAGAACTTTCCTATTAGTAGAGTAATAAGCACTTTCAATCACGAATAATAGCAGGTAGGTTTCACCTAAATCTATGGGTAGTATTTCTCCTGCTTGTTGAGAAAAACCAGAAACTTATAATTTCAAATAATTATAAAAGTGTATCCAGAAGCTGCCCCATTCAGCTTAACATTATAATACTTAGGATGATTATACTTATCTTTTGGAATAATAAAAGTTTGGAATTGAACTGCCAAGTGGTATCTTTGGTAAATATTACTATTTCAAGTAAAAACATGTAATTTTGTAGAAAGCCCGACTTTAGTTAGAATATAAGTGGGAATAAAAGGAGAAAACAAACATATAGGATTAGAAAGAACAAATCACTAAGAAATGTTCAAGATTGACTTTTTCCCCCATGTATAAGAGTTGATAGAATTAAATGTCAGCATGCTGGTTTTAAATGGGATACAGCCTAAGGAAATGAGAGGAAGTGACTAGAAGAAGTGGCAAGATTTTATATGTTACATTCTTTGTCATGTACCTGTATAATTTAATGGTTTAACATGATTTCAACTTGGCAGTGAGTTCTTTTAGGGACTGCTTTTTATGGGAAAAAAAAACTCACAAGTACAAATCTTAATTCTGAAGCTATATTATCCCTGAATTTTTAGAATACATTCTAGAAGAGTAAATTTTAGTGAAGACATCCTGTGGCCTTTAGAAAATTCTCGACAATTTAAGTTAGCATAAATTTAAAATATTAGTAGATGTATTTTTCTTGTCTATAAGCTCTCTTGTTAATCATTATTTTAGATTTTTTACTGGCCCCTTTGGTTTTTCTTTTGGGGTGGTAATAACTTTTTGGAAAAACCTATGTTGTTACTTTGCATACACATATAGAGTGATTTTTCACTGGAATGAAATAATTACCGGATTCTTGCAACTTGCTTTTATTTTTTTTCCAACACATATCGGTTAAAAGGGTTTTAATAATAGATTGTTTAAAAACAACTTAGAATGTTTGAAAACTATATCATATTTGGTTTAAGATGAGTACCTTTATAGAAGACAGTGAGTGCATTGCATTGATTATACAAATAGTTAAATGAACAAATACTTTTCATGTTATGATATTAAAACCTATTTTTCTCTTGGAAAGCACAGAGGATGGAAAATATAGCCTTGGGGAATTCTAAACCTGGTTGTATACGGGTTTCTGTAAAAATTCCACAGGATACTTTTCTATAATATTTATATGTACAGCATTAAACAGGTAGGTAGATGTTTTTTGATGTAATGGGTGGGGGTGAGGGTGGGGAATCTGTTGAATGAGGAAAAGAATTTCCAGTAGATTCAAGCTCTCCACTTAAACAAATGTGATTCGTGGTATAAGTTGATATAAAGGATGGTGGTAAATTCTTATTTTCCTTTGTTAAAAGTCATTATGTAGATTTGGAAAATTCCTAAAAGTTCAATTCTTCAATATCCGAGAATAATCATATATAAACATACAAATGAACACGTGACTATTTATTCTGTGGTTCCTAACTATGTCTTCTTAAAATAACACCTAGATATTTTTCACTGATTTCAAATGGAGATACAAATCATTACACATATAGTGAAGAATGGTGCTTAACAGCATTTTACAGAGAAGTTGCCTGAGTTCAATTATTTCTTCTGCCTCTTATTAGCCATATGAACTTATGCAACTTACCTCTCAGAGTTTCAGCTTTCTCTCCTGAGAAGTGGGGATATATGGGATAAATACACTTAAGCATGTAAAAATGTACCTGGCACATAATGTCAAATGCCAAAACAAATATCATTTTTATAGAAAAGTAAAAAGCTTAGTCAGTGGTTGGTGGATTTAGTTGATGTTTGTTAGGCTTTCATAAAGAATGAATTCATTTTTTTCTTTTATGTTTCTAGTGATTTAGAATTTACAAAGTATCATTATTTTTGTTATGTTAATAATTGGAGGAGAAAGTCTAATTGAGTTAGTAGCTTGTTAATGAAAGATTATCTGGAATGAAGGAAAATCAGACCAGAACTGCATGGAGAATCTGTATACTCTACGTAGTCACATACAGAGCATTTCTTCCTCTAACAATTTCTCATTTCTGGTGCAAAAAGAGGCAGCAAAACAGTAATAAGTGGTGAAGAAAAAAGTTGGCAGTCATAAACAAGGACTTCTAATCAATTTTCACTTTTAGGAGAAGAAATGGCTTTTTGAGAGGGTTGATTGGTATTTCACCAAAAAGTTTTAAGTGGTATAACAAGGAGAAATTTGCACATTTAATACATAGGCCATAGCTCTCAAAAATAAGTACTAAACTTAACAGCATTCCATTTTGCAGAGAAGGAAAATAAGTCTCACGAGATTTCAAGCAATATTTAAGGTCATAATTATCATTTAGTAAATAAGATTGAGACAGACATTTATAAATTATTATTGGAGAAAATAACACACTACCAACCTCAATTTCAGAACCTTAGAATTATACACATGCATGATGTCATAATCTACAAATCCTTTTCTTTCATTTATTTCAGTGGATCTAATGTGTATATCTTGCCACAGTTAAGACTTTAAATCTTTTCCAACAATATTTTGGAATTATTAATTAAAATTTTTCAAGTTTTACAAATCATTTTATGTTTAACACAGTAAAGTTTCAAATAAATATACTAGTTATTCTAACTGAGTGGAAATCGTTTATAAAAAACTGCCATATTTGTATCTTTGAAAATAACACTTTTTAGTATTTCAGATATAATTTAGAACAACAGAGAAAAAGAGCTATTCTGAATTCATGTTTTTAAAGAGAAAAGTATAATTCAGAGCTAGTAGGCTCTTGTTCTAAATTTAGAGCCTGCAATTTTCTACTGTGTTCAAAAATTATTTAACTGCAGTTAATAATGTATTATTTACTCTAATATCAGGTCTAAAAATTGCAACCATTTGGAATATTATCTCCATTCTATCTTAAAACATCTTTTGAAGGCATGCCATCTACAGTATTTTTCTGTAGCTGTTAACAGCAATTTAGCCTGCAAAGTGCTAAAACATGATTTTCTATGCTTTGCCACCTCTCAGTTCTTGTCAAAGGTTTACGAGTGAGTAGATTCATTTACATGACAATCACTAAATTTACACCATTCAAGAGGACAGGTCTAACGATTAAATCTAGATTTTGAATGGCTGTCTGACAGGGTTTCTTAAAATATCAGAGGAGAGGAGAGAAAAAAAGTGGCTTCTGCTTTTGCTTTTAAGAAATTTACATAATCCCTTCCTGAAGATACATTAATGTAATGATTTTGTTTAGCAAAGTCCATTGATAGGCAATATTAGGTATAAAATGTGTTCAGCTGAGATAGAGTCTGTACATAAACAAATAGGTAGCTATATTTCCCTAGATAAGAAAGTAACTGAATATTGAAAGTGAGAAAGCTATCAGAGGGGAGAGGGGACCTTGTTGGCAGCACCAGAAAATACCTCTACTCTATAGTATAATGGATTATATGAAGAGATTCAGAAATCAGACTTTCTGGATTTAAACCTAGCTATATGATTTTCATGTCCTGTGATCTTAGGCATTTAATAAGCAGTTAATAAACAGAAAATTTATATATTAAATATATATACACAAACAGCAAAAATTACATATTCCTTACTTTACTTTAAAAATATAATAATTTCCCAATTTTTTGAGATTTTTAATGCATGAACATTTATAGTATATTTAGATCTTTCTATTATATTATTTTTATATTCACTATTTTTATGTAACAGCTTCTGTTAACATATTTATTAAATGTACCTCCGAATTTTTACATGAACATTTATTATTCTTTTATATTAATATAAACACAAAAATAATACAGAACCACTAAAATCCATATATTAATAATTTGTACTCAAAGTTTCCATTTAGTGATTATTTTTGCTATTTGAATATATTTGTTTCTCTCCCTCTCCGTCTCTCTCTTTCTCCCCCTCCCAATCTCTTGCTCTCTAGTGCTTTTCCTTTTTTGCTCATGCCCTCACTAGCTCTCTTTTTAATAAAGGGAGTGACATCATTGGTGGTATTAAAAAAACATGGACATGCAGTCATAAATATCCGGATGCAAACCAATTCCTTCTTTTGAGAAAGTCAATTGTTTAAAGACTTAGTTTCATTTTCTTAGCTGTGACAAGGGGTCATAATAATATCTACCTTGTAAAACTGCATAAAGGATTTAGAGATCCCTGTCTAATCATATACAAAAGAGCACATAGATTCTTCATAAATTGCAAATTACAAATCAAATGAGAAAAAGATGTCATGTGTACATAGATGTCAAAAGCATTTTTGAGTTAGGGTGCTCAATTACAGTCCTTAGATTACTTGCTTACTTAATATACAGCTTAGGCACTGGGCATATATCATTTTGTTTTTTATGAATCAACCAGGATTTCATAAACCATATTCTTTGGGTTAAAGATTTACATTTTGTTTTAAACTCTTGTAATTTGTTTTAAGCTCTTAAAGATTATCCACTTATTTCTGAAATTAAACAAATATGTACATATTTATTTTTACTTTGTTAAAGTGATATTTTACTTCTATCTTTTGATTTTATTTCCACCTTTTAGATAAAAAGTGTCTGAATTAGGAAGAAAAACCATTGATAGCCTATAATAAGTCAATGACATTCCTAATTGAGTCTTCTAATAGCATGTTGCTTTACTATCAAACTTTAGTCAGTTTTCAACTCTTTGGATTTCATGGTCTTGTATTCCATAATCCTAGAAGTGAACTAATTCAAAGGTTCCCCCTTGTAATGCCTGGTTTGGATGGCCTCTCTTCCAGTAGAGAGCCTTTTGTTGTAGTCAGTAGTTAGCTACATTTATTGCTTTACCTAGCAGACATGCTATAATTCACAGTAGGCAAGTTTACAGTAAGTGTTTAAACCATTACATCCTTTCTATGACAAATGCTTTATTCTGATTTTGTTCTATGTTTACAAAAAAGGATCTACCCATAAAAGTAATTTAGTAGTAAATTTTTCAAAATGATATATATAAAACATATTAATCTATAAAAATTCTTAATAGAATTATTGTTAAATCTGTAAAAAAATTGCCATCCTTAACATAATTCAAATTTTATATTTGTATGAAAGTATTAGCATTTACTATTTTTCTTCCTGTGGTTTTCTTTTGTGAAGGATAGTGGGGAAGAAAATTGCAGAAAAGGCCCTCAAATCAAATTGTTTTTAATTCACATTTCCTGGTTGCAGAGGAATATTATATTAAAATGTCAGAGGAAAAGATTGAATGTGTACTCTTGATTGATAAATATGCTTACCAGTCATCAAACACTGTAGAAAGCTTCAAAGGGATTAAATCATGTACATTTTTTTTATTCAGGTAAGTGGGATATTTTAAAATCTGGTAGATGAGCTATTTTTAGGGGTAAAATGGTTGAAGACCAGCCACATACTAAAGCATTCAAAAATTCATTGAATATGAGCAACACCGGGTAAGACCATACTGTTATTCCACTCATGAAACACATTGGGAAATACATTTTATACACATCTTAACAGGGTATATGAGTTGAAAACTCAGATATAATAAACTTTCCCCCAAATTAATACATATCTGAATTACACGGGGCATATTCGAAGTTGACTTTAATCAAGTGTGCAAAGAAATGCAAAAATTGGTGAGACGACCAAACCTAAACACAGCTAAAATGTCCAGCAGACACCCCCTCAGCATAACGGTTTTGGGGCTGCCTACTCTGCTTTGCTCTCCCTCACTTTCCCTCACACTTTCCATCTTTTTGTCCTGTTTCTTAGGCTTGAAGTTGTTGACATTTTTTTTCTAACCATGAATGGAACATAAAACAAAGTAAGGAAGCAGGAGGGAGAAGGTGAGCAGAGGAGAAGAAAAAAAAACAAAATACTATTTTGTTTCCTAGAAAAAGAAGCAGAAGAAAAGAGCAGTAGCCGCTACTGTGGTCTGGAAGCCTGCTTGTCTGTTGCCACTTAAGAAATGTAAACGCTGTCAGTGGAGGTGTCCATATTTATGGCTCCTTCTCTCATATTTACTGCCATCAGGTCACCATCAGTACAAGAAAAGAGTCATCTGTCAAGCAGTGGCTTCATTTCCGTGAAGCTGTTGAAGATTGCTGTGAGAAAGCAAAAATGTTCTCTTTCCTAGGAACTTGTTTCCCAAAGCATATTGTGAAATTGTGAAGAGAATCACTAGTGGAGACGGGAGCTCTTGAAATAACCATCTCCTGAAAATATTTCTCTCGCTTCAAGTATTAATATATTGTGAGAGTCAGGGAGAATGAAGGAATTACTTTCACTGGGTAAGAATGAAAATTCCGTAAATTCTGTACTGTCTTACTTGTGGAAGGGGGTGCTGCCCTCCTCCGGTTTTGGTGGAACTCTGGTGAGATTTAACCCACTCCACATACTTGGCTATTTGCTATCTCTGACTTAATTACTTGTTTTACTGTAGTTTAATTGTTGGAGTTGTTAGGTTTGCCTTTTTGAATTAGGAGGCGGAAAATACCATACAGCTCTGAAGTTACAAAAGAAAAAAAATCAACATTTAAGAACTAGACAAAAGAAGTCAGGAAGAACCTTGCCAATTTAATAAAGACTAAAGAAAAAAAATAAAAATTTGAAACTCCTGTTATGAAAAACTAACACTAACATATATATATATATATATATATATGTTTGTGTGTGTGTGTATATGTATATATACATAATGGCAATTATGTATATATACATATACATATGTATGTATATGTATATGCATATACATATACATTATGTATATGTATTTTCCTTTTCTTAAAGGAAAAGAGTTCTATCCTTTCCAGAAACTAACATATGTACACAGGGCCTTTTCTATTCATATTTTCAATGGATAGATAAATGATTTATTAGTTTATACTCTATAAAACTCTATAAAGCTAAAAAATACCTTACAATTAGTGGTTTCCAATGCAACTTTTGAATCATAAATAGATAATTAAATGTCAAGTTTGATCTGAACTATACAAGAGACACCTCTCATGCAACCATTTAGATAATCTCTGATCTCTTAGTTCTGCTGTCTTTATTTCAGTCACCAGTGGGTCACCATTTTGTGCATAGGCTCTGCAATTTTATGCAGGTGCAATCTGACAACACTTCATCTCATGATCAAACTATGAGCTCTTGCCTCCCACATGGTGGCTTTCCTGTAGATAATGAAGTTGGGAAACTACAGGACCCAGCCTGACACCCATGTGCATAGCACCCAGAAAAATGGGGAGTTTAATAATCTATGAGGTGAACCTTTGCCCAATGAGACCCAGGAACCAGTGAATAAAGTTTTCTCTTTTTATGTCACTGGATGTGTTGTCTTAACATTCAGTTTCTTGGTTGTTTAATGTACACATCCACATGATCAAATTATTATTAATAGTAGCACTTAGCAGCAGCCTTTTTGATACCACCATCTTACTAACTCTTCCTCTCACCTTTCTTCTCACTTTCTCCCTGGGTTTTTATTCTTGAATACAATAATACCACATGTCTTTACTTGAACTTCTGCATTCTGGGAAACTCAGGATAAGACTTGACTGATATATTAATAATTTGACAATTTCAGTACTGAATTTGAAATTTCTTTTTCATGTGTATGTGTGTGTATGCATGTCTCTGTGTGTATGTGTTTGTGTGTAGTGTTTTCAGTATAGTTTGAAGCCCAATAAATAAATACAAAGGCAGAGCCCCATCCTCTAAGTAAATTATATAAATCATTTTTCAGATAATCTAGGTTACACAAATCATCACCATAAACCACTGAATTTAACTCTCAATTATCCTTTGGTAACAACAGGTGTAGAAATATTCACATTGGTCACAACCTTCTTATTGTGTCTGATTTAAATGTGTACAGTCCAAAAACAAAAAATAAATGTATTAATATAAACAGAATAATATTAGTATAAACTGGATAACTTAACAGATTATATCTTCACCCAGGCACTTTTTCCCATCTCTGACATTTACTTCCATGTGAAACAAGCCCTGAAAGCGTAACACATGTCTTCCCTCTGCCTCTTAATTCTTAGGTTTTTTTAAAGGTAGAATGACTTCTATGATAAGTTTAGTAGAAGATGCTGACCCAACACATTTTTTTCTTTTGCTTCAGGACAAGTGGCTCTAGAAACAAGTGTACCTCCAAGATCCCAGTCACCTCAATGTCCAGTGAGGGGTGAGCAGAGAAGTACTACCCCAATCCATATTGTCAGTGACTAAGTCTGGAAAATTCAGCGGTGCACTGTTAGGAAACACAAGGTTCTTATAACCCCAAGCCATGTTCTCAAACCAAACCTTCGTCAGTAATGAAGTGGTATTTTGCACTCTATCCTTGTCTCAGCGGGGTGTGGCAAAAGTGGGTAAGTAGGTGACATGGGCATTAATTATCTATGACTAATGGTGATATAGCACCTCTCGTATTTTCCTGGATGGAGCTGAAACCCATTCTACTAAGTGAAGTATCCCAAAAATGGATAGACAGGCACCACATGTACTCACCAGCCAACTGGTATTAGCTGATCAACACCTAAGTGGACACATAGGAACAACATTTATCAGGTGTTGGGCAGACGGGAGGGGGAGGAGGGGATGGGTATATACATACATAATGAGTGCGATGTGCACCGTCTGGGGGATGGTCAGGCTTGAGGCTCTGACTGGAGGGGGGAGGGGGGCAAGGGCAATGTACATAACCTTAACATTTGTACCCCCATAATATGCAGAAATAAAAAATAAATAAATTAAATTAAATTAAATTTAAAAAAGTACAGTTGTCCCTCCGTATCAGCTGGGGATTTGTTCTAGGACCCCCATGGACACCCAAATTTGTGGATGCTTAAGTCCCTTATGTAAAATGGAGTATTATTTGCTCATCTATGCACATCCTCTCATATACTTTAAATCATCTCTAGATTCTTTTAAATACCTAACATGATATAAATGCTATGTAACTAATTGTTTTACTATATTTTTAATTTGTATTATTTTTTATTGTTTTTTTCCCCAAATATTTTTGATCTGCAGTTGGTTGAATCCATGGATGTGGAAACTGTGGATATAAAGGGCCAACTGTAATGGCTCTAAAGTTTATTTGGAAAAAAACAAGTAAGAAAAATGTAATTTAAAAAAGATTAAAGCAAGTCATATCATAAATCACAGAAGCTGAGAGTCTTGCATTGTGGTAGACTAGACAGACCAATAAAAAGAGGACATAAAATATATAGAGAGATTTTAATTTTAATAAATGGTAATTTATTAAATGGTAATGTAACTCAATGTGTAAAGGAAAACAATATGGGATATTAAAACAAAAAGGTATGCATTACAGAAAAAAATTATGTTAGATACACCAATGGTGGGGAGGGGAGCCCAGATTGAGTGAAGATTATCACCCTAGAAGGCAAGCAAGCAGAGCTACTTCACATGGTTCTGTAGTACAGTGCACCATCTGCATACCCATATGCAACAGCCTTGAAAGCAACACTTAACCATAACATGTATTATATCCAGAGGATAAAAAGGGCTCGTGGGTTTTGGCCTTTAAGTTCTATGAAATGTCTAGAATCCTAAAGCTTGTAGAGTAAATCAACTTTTGCTTTAAAGACTATACTAAATGGTGCTCTCTTTAAAATTTGTCTTATTCTGTTATCTAACAGTATCAAAGTAGAGATTTTTAAAGTCCAATACTCATCTCATTTTATCCTTCCAACCTTGCCATCAGACAGGAACAGAGGAAAATAAGTAAAATTTCCCCCATGCTGTCCTTTTCATTCAACAACTTCAAATTAGAATTTTTTCACTATAAAGTGTATTAAAATATAGTTTTAATAATCTTGATGCAAATCTGTTATAATCTTGACCTGCTAATTAATAACTACATTTTTGAACAAGAAGCTGAGAAATATGTCAACCTGATAAAAAATATTTTGTATCTCAACTATGATAAAGGTGGTTGAGATTACCCAACTAGTATAAGTTTTTCAAAATTCAGACGGAGTACTTAAAAAGGATGAATTTTACTTTATATAAATATATCTCTAAATAAATGAAATATTTTTTATTTCTCTGAGAATGTTAAACTTTTATTTTTCTCCTCTCTGCATAGTCTCTATCTCCCCCAAGTAGCTTTTTTATCCACAGTGTATTTTGGCATCTGTCTTTAATAGTATAAGTTTTCACTAAGTGTTAGGTGACCCCTGACTGTCCACCAGGGGCAAGGTAAAAAACAAAAGCTGACTGTAAGTGCTTTGTTTGCTCAATGGTAAGTCTTGTCAACTGTGGGCCCTCCAGGCATTTCTTTGTGGAACCTCTGATCTCAGTCTCTTTAGGTGTTGTCTCTCATGTTAGTCACAGTCCCTAATCTGCACGGAAGGTTTATTCCTCTCTACAGTCTTTATGACAGCATGTATATATTTACTTAATTCCCTTTTATTTCAGTTTAGGTATCTCTACTCTCCTTTATAACCTGTGTCCTCCATTGTAGAAACCTTCTATTTAACCCTGTCCAGAAAGCAAATCTCCAGTCTTCTGCAAAGGTAGAAAAATGACAATTACTCAACTGTGGAAGGGGAGTTCTCATTGTTATTGCTGTTGTTGTTATTATATTGAGGTGAAATTGACATAGCATATAATTAACTATCTTAAAGTATAGAAATCAGTGCTACTTAGTGTACTTACACTGTTGTGCCACCTCACTTCTATCAAGTTCCAAAATATTTTCATTATACCAAAAGAAAATCTTGTACCTATTAAGTAGTCACTATCTATTCCCATCTCCCCAGTACCTGACAACCAACAGTCAGCTTCCTATCTCAACATATTTGTCTATCGTACACATTTCATATGAAGGTAATAATATAATATGTGGTCTTTTGGCATTGGCTTCTTTCACTCAGCATAATGTTTTAGAGGTACAGAAGATGTTGTAGCAGGTATCACAACATTATTTTATATGGCTAAATAACATTCCATTGTATGGATATACCACATTTTGTTTATCCATTTATCTGCTGATGGACATTTGAGTTGTTTCCAGCTTTTAGCCATTGTGAGTAGTGCTACTATGAGTATTTGTGTACAACTATTCGTTTGAGTATCTGTTTTCAATTCTTTTGGGTATATACCTAGGTGTGGAATTGCTGGGTCATATGGTAGTTCTATGTTTAACTTGTTCTCATTGCTTTTTAAATAGACTGTCAACCAATCCTCTTATTTTGGACCCATTCTCAGCCCTCCTAACATACTTTCAAAGGTACTTGGTAACATTTCCTAAAGCATTAGGGGTTCCATGATCCATACCAGGTTAGTTCTCTGTTTTCTACAATGCTGTCTTAGGATTCAACTTTCTCAAGTTGGCAAGGTCACTTATTACTTATGTATCTGTTATCTAGCTTTAAAACTTGTTGCTGTTATCTCTTCTTCCATTCTTTTGTCCTAGTGTTAACACCTTCATGCTATCATTTTAATGAAATTTCAGAAGGGAATAAAGGAATAAAGGGTATACCCAAATCACCCATTTTAAATCTGAAATCCATAATAAACATTTTAATATTATCCATCTACTAATCTATCCACCTAATTTAAATGCCATGTACAATGTATTTATTGTGGGGGATATAAGCATATATAAAGACACCTTCTGTTTTCAATAAGCTGATACACTGGCTAGTGAGATGTAGTAATATGAGAGTCATTTTCTTACTTATGTTTAACACATATATGAATGTTGAGGTTCCATTATATTCTGATATAGTATACTTATAGAGGATTTAAAGGTAAAATCCACACCTGTAGGTAGCTCAGATCACAAATAAAGTATAAAGTCATCCCTGGCATTAATCACTAAGGAAAAAAAGGATTCCTAGTCAGACACAGGAATTGAAAAGGAAGTGGACCCTAAAAAACCAAGAGTAGAGACTTAAGCTTCTTTTAATATTGGCCTCCAGGACCAGATTTTTAAGACTAAAAGTGTCTAGGTAGGTGTTTTGAGTTGATGTGAATTAAACATGGTCACTGACACATAAAAGGATGCTGAGACACAGAAGGAAGGCACACCTACAGTGAATCAATCACAAACCGAAGACACACAGCTAGACTTTGAAATCAAAGTAATTAGAACCACAAAATGATTCTCCACTTTATTATCTTCTATTTTCATAGAGTCTTGTTGGATTGTTATAATCCTGTCTCATCCTATAATACTGTGACAATTATGCACCCACATGGGCCAGTGGTTAAGAAGAAACAGCAGTCTGTTTAGCAGTGGGAACCCTGAGGGATTGCTACCTCTCAGAAAATACGGTCCAAATATTATTTTCCAACATTCTGTTGGAAGATATCCTTTCAGTGCCAACTTGAGAAGTTCTGGATTTTACTTTTTTATTAAAAAAAGTACCATTTTATTATAGAAATTAAGTATACAAATATTATGTACACAATTACTGACTGTATAGTCTTTTTAAGCCTTAGTTTCCTCATCTATAAAGTGGGAATAGTAATAAATGTCTCATAGGGCAATTGTTAGGATAAAATAAAGTAATCCTGGTAATGTATTTATCATAATGTTTCACATATACTAAGTGCTTTAAAAAATTAATATTAGCAGCTCCACTATGACTACTATTTCTAATCCTCCTACCATTATTATTACCACTGCTATTACAGGGCAAGCACCAAAAGAGCACATGGTAAGGAGGTAGAGACAATGCTGAGCTGAAGTGGTAAGAACAAACTTCAAAGGAGAAGCAAGATTTTGAGCTGTGATTTGAATTTGAGAAGATGATCTTTTTAGACAGGAGACTGTGTCATGGAACAAATAATTGAAGGGAAACTACAAGCTCTTTGGATGTAAGAAAGTTTAGTTTTGGATTAATGTAAAAATTTTCCAATTTATATCTTCAGGTATAGATCTCAAGGACAGCCAACGAAATCTGATAAGAATATTTAAAGAAAAATTTATTAACATTACTAACAAAGTGGTCTAAATATCCACCTTTTATAGAGAAAAATTCTCTGACCAGATCTAGTATTTTGCTTTCACTAAATGTATCAAAGGATCTTAATTTCTTCACACACAAGATTTTGACTATCCCACATCGCAGAAATCAAAGCAATCAAATAACAACTAAAATCAAAGCACGTTGCTTTAAGGAATATATCACCAAATGACAACTTCTATTAGCAAGATAAGAGAGCCTAGTCATTTGATAAATACTTAGAAATAAACTGAAAGCCTGTGTCTGTTCATACAGGTGTGCTACAAATATTTTTGTTAATATATTACTTTTTGCCAACGAAAGACTTTAAACTTAATATCTTGTAACAATAATAAAAGATCTTATAGTATTTCATTACCTTTATTATTCAACTCTCTGGCATTTAATTTTACTAAAGATTTTTTGGGTTAATTTTCCACTATACTCCAGAATACTATGCAGTGTTCTTCAAAAACAGTATAACATTCTTCCTCTTCTTTCTCATAAATCCAGTTATTAGTTCAATCAGCCACTTTCTTTCTAATATGCCAACTCTTACGAATGTAGTACATCTTTTAAATTTTCTTGGATATTTAAAGTATTTAGCTTGCCATGTCCAAATATCAAAATCATATGCATGTCCAAAATATCAAAATCATATGTTTTTGTGATGGCCCATAGTTTCTTACCTGCACTTCTCAAATTAGGGTCCAGCCCAGGCATCTCTTTGTTAGCTTCAGGGCTGACACTGTAGATTGATGCTCCTGCTTCACTGATGATACTGAGAAGAAAGAAAAGGGGAAATGTCAATTTCTAAACTTTCTGCCTGGCCAAAGAAAATAAATGAATACAAGTAGGTATTACAAGAGAAAAACCCAGGACAAAGTACTCTCTTCATATTGCAATAATATCTACAGCATCTGGTATTTCATTAATATAAAGTAATTAAGCAATGTTTGTTTTCTTCCCATAGGAACTACCTAGGCTTAAATCCATGATGAATTCATTCAGTTGTTTTCTCTGACACTGGTAACAAGAGATGGTTTAGAGATGAACACGGCGAATACTTTCTCATCATGCCAACTTCAAAAATTTCAGAACACACTTAGCTTCTCCTGTGCTTATAATCCATTATTGACTGACATTTATGGCTCCCAACTGAATTAATCATTCAAAAGCATCTTGGAAAGCATATAGACACGTGTGTGGATATATGCAGCACGTGCAGACATACAAAAAAACCACTGTCATAAATACTGCTATTATTATTACCTAGTTATAATTAGCAACCACAATGTGAAAAAGAAAGAGATCAGATAGAATGTCATCTCACTTCTTTTTAGGAGGGTCTGAAATCATCCTTTCAGTGAACCTGAAGCCTTTCACTTCAGGCAGGTGTTAAATCAGTTCACCATTTATTTAATCAAAGCATCACACAAATCATCCTCTTCTTTACTTTTTTGGCTCCAAACGCTTTACAAACCACAATGGGAACATTGGCTTAAAGTTCACATTTGTATGGTGGTTGATGTTCGTACAGTTTATCAAACATTTTTACATTAGACTTCTCCTTTATGACATACAAAGAAACATCATCTACCCTAAACATATACAATACTTATGGCGCTATACCATGTGACCATCTAGGTGTCAAGATTCAAAAGCAAAAACATGTTGGGCTCAATTTTTAATCCACTCTTAGCAATCTTTCCCTTTCTTTGCTCCTCAGTATTTACTTCAGTTATATGAGACAAGTTTAGTGGATAACTTTTAACGTATTGCCCCGTTGTAACAAGTGAACATAGAGAAGTAAAATGTGGAAAAGTTAGTTTGCCACCCCCATCTTTGGAGAATTCTTGAATGAATTTTGATGACAACTGTAAGCCACTAAAACTTGAGACGATTACTCTGGGGAACACCAAGACTTATCTTTCTGTAACCAAGATCTACTATGCTAAATTTAACAATGGGAAAAATAAAACACTATAACTGAACAGCAAGGCTGCTCATCCTATTTCTCATCAACATTGTCGTGATACAGTGAGAGGTAACTGAATGCAAATTATATACAAAGCACAAAATCAAACACTGTACAGACATTATCTCATTTAATGGGGTAGGTTCTACTTTATAGATAATAGGCCCAAGGTCACATAGCTGATAAACAACTGAGCTAGATTTGGACCCTAACCTGCTTGATTCCCAAGTCTGAGCTCTTAACCAGCACAACTAGGTAACTCCTAAATATTTTTGCAACCTCTTATTAAAATGAGAACCGATATTTTTGTGCCAAACAACAAATGTAACATCTTCTCTAAGGAAGAACTACTTTCTTAAACAACAGATCCATAAGAACTCATATCTCTCTTCCATTGCCTTCACCTTTGATCAAAAGGTAAAGTGAGTTTTGTTTTCTTGAGTATCTAAGGTAGAACTTAAAGCATATAGAAGGTCAAATATGTTCTATAACTTCAGAGACGAACTTTAAAATCAAAAGGTAATTACGCTTTTTCTCCAAAATAAGATTTAGATGATGCTTATCTTCTAATATATAATGATCATGGAGAATATATGTTAAATAAAGCTTGAAGTGAAGAAAATTATTAGTATGGCATAATAATATGATGTTAAAACTATTAATAACATATGAGAAGTGACTTCTCAGTTCTATTATAGCAGAATTTCCTAATCTGGGACCCTTGGAATACTAGGCAGGGAGAGGCAGGATTAATTAGAACTATATGCAAAATATTTGTGTTTATATATATATATATATACATATATATATATATATATATTTTCCCCTAGGAAAAGGTGTTATAGTTTTTAACAATTACTTAAATCCATGACTGCCAAAAAGGTTAATAAATACCACCACAGGATAAGACTATTTAGTAACCAACTATAGAAAATTCAGTTTCAAATACAAATCCACACTCAGTCTAACAAAGTCTTTTCTAAAAAACCAGACTATACATGAAATACAGGCTGGACCCATTACTAAGAGAAAAAATATATTTTAAAATCTCACCACAAATTTATTTTCTATCATTTCCAGAAGTCTCCAAAGTTACAACCATTTAAGTTACCACTATTAAGGGAACTTAAATGGTAAATAAAAATTCCAATTAACTGTGGTCTTTAGTAGTTGGGTACCTGAGAATTTGCTGGGCAATTCACTGTCTCTTGGAGGTTATAATTCTCAACAGACTGAAGGAAACTATTGCAAAGAAAAACACTCAGATAATAAATATTCCTCCAAATACCATACTGCCACTTCTTTTAAACAGAGGAATATAAAACAGATGTGACACATTGCACCCAAAGATTTTAGATTAACATTAATATTAAATCAATACAAAATGTAGTAAATTTCATATGCTTTAGTTATTGAACAGTATGGGTCCAATAAACAGTTCAGTACTCGGCATAGATCAGAAAGCTTAAATAATCTAAATGAACAGAAAAACCTCAACACTGATTACTTCAATATAAAACACATAAGGACCTAAGAAGTATATGTGGTAAGAATTAAATGAAACAAATCAAACTGGGAGTGGTGATGATTTTTTCCAGGAGAAGTTGCTGAGAACAAAAGCTATAATGCCTCTCTCCCTTTTTTATTCCTATTTAGGAATAGACATTCAGCAGAAATTATGCTAGATTTATAAGGCACTTTCTGTTTAATGGGATGTTTCCCAATAAACTATTGGGAAATTATTCCAATTATCTCTAATATATTTTGAAGAAAATAAAAATGAACTTGGTATAAAATTCATATATCTAATGATTTAATAAGTATTACATTTCACAAAACAAATTTCTCCCTGGTATAAACAAATTAGGCTCAAAATCTTAGTAATTAGATTATTTTATGTACTTTGTCATTAAGCAGACAAGACTCTCATCAGAATTTATTATTTGGGGTGATTTTTAACTGACACAGTTGTAAATGAACTAAGGTTTCAAGATTATTTCTAAAAAACCAGACTAAGATTATTACAGTAGGTCTCTGAAGGTCCTTCAAATTGCTACAATTTTGACCAACACCTAAACAAATAAGTATAGTATCTCAAGCTTTAAACATATGAAAGTACATTTCAGAAGGTACCACTGGACTTATATTTTACCAATTCTATATGCTAATATGCTAATTCTCTAGAATTGGTAATTTTTAAAACATTTTATCTAATTAAGCACAATTTCAGGATCTTTTTAGGTCTCTTTTTAAGACAACAGACTATGCACTGATAATCTAAACAAGTAAAATGCTTATAATATAGATGCATTCACTTTTAAATTCATTTAAAAATCTTTTATAAAAGCTCCATAAGTTAAAAATGCTAAATTTTATCTCAAGTAAAATTCAACGATGTTACTTCCATAAAACTGATCATTAATACAATTTATTTTCTTTTAAAAAGGTTATGTTTAAATTACAAAATTGATACCTCCACAGTTTTTATGTCTCTTCTACCATGACAGATTGTATGTTGATGAACTTTTTAAAACCAAGTTTGTAAGAACTTTTCCTATAGTGATTATTTATTTTGACAGTAAGAAAATGGTAATTTGTTTTTTACCAAATTGAGATGGGAGAGTAGGATTCTTTTCATGAGAAAGAAAAACTAGCTTGTCTTTTTTTTTTTAGAGTTATTGGGCTAATAGTTTTCACATTCATTTACAAGGTTATGTGAAATCTCTGTATGAATCTCCTACCCTCTATCCATTTCCCAAATACCAAAATATCTTTATTGTTTTTTCTCATCGTAAAATTACATGCTTCTTTGTGCTAACAGGAGAATTTAATTCAAAGTTAATTTACTTAAATGAAAATGCAGTTATTTAGTACAATATCATAAATCAACCAGGATGCATTTACTAAACTAATACAGACTGATAATGTTTTTAATTCTTTATAAAAGTATACTAAAATTCCTCAAGCTCGATTAATATCTAACACCTTCCTCTTTTCTTTCCTTCTGCCTTCCCAAAAATAGGTATTAAATAGCTATTATGCTAAATGCCTAGCCTATTTCTTTAAAGTTTTAAAAATAATTTATCTACAATCTGTTCTGTCAACTTTTTAGACTGAGAAGCATTCATATCAAGAGAGGTTAAATGATTTGGCTTAAGTTTCTCAATAAGTAACAGAAAGCACTAAAAATATTAACCAACACCTCTTTTAAGAAAATTTTAATTCTCTGCATATGAGATAACCAGTTCTGAAATATGAAAGAATGATTAGTTGTTTGTATTTTAGGAATAGGAGACAAAGCCAAAAACTAAATCATCACAAGTAGAAGGGGCTCCAGAATTTAATGCTTAAAGGATACAGCTTATTTCTAAGAAAATATCAAAGCAATTTTAAATTGCTTTATTTAACAATGGATAATCATCTCAGGGAGTCTTAAATGAGCAAAACCTAGTCACTTTTAAAAATTAATTTAGTGATGAAGAGGGCACAAGGAAACAAGCAAAATCATACACTGTTAAGATGTTTAAACTATAGACCTTTTAGATGGTGATTTGAAAATTGGATCAAGTTACAAAAATGTACATTCTCTCTGAACCAACTATCGTATTTTTAAGAATTTATATGAAAGAAATCTAAAAATACACAAAAAATTAAACAGCACTATTCATCATAGCACACTTGTATATCACTGAAAGAAACTGAAAACCAAAATGCCTATCATTAAAAGGTTCATTAAACTATGCTGTCATTAAAAATTATTACTGTAAAATATCTTGATCTCAAGTAAAATATTTATGATAAATTATTAAGTAAAAAAACTGGTTATAAAATTAAAACCAATTTTGACATTTTTAAAATATACACAAAAAGAAAAAAACAGGCTTATGTAATACAATGTTCATAGCACTTAAACATGAATTATTCCTTTAACTGCATTTTTTAAATTTTTCTGCAATAATCATGTAATATTTATTTGTAATCAGAAAAAGTTTAAAATTTAACATTTTATGATATTGTTAGGATAACATAAAAGAATCATAGCTAAGCAAAGAAGAATAAGTTCTCAATTTTTATACAAAGGTCAGATAAGCAAATGAACGATGAAAAATTTTACAAGAAATTACATATTATATATCTTTAGATTTTACTTAGTCCTTATACGTAAAGTCCTGAATCCATCTCCCATATTATCGTTCATGATCACCAATCAGCTGACTATCCACAACATAAAAGATGTGAGATGATGCAGAAGTATACAAGAAAGTAGTGTACAGGAAAAAAAACCCACTCAGGGCAAAATATGGTGAGGCACAGAAAGAGAAAGACAGAAAATACACACCCTCATTATTTCAATGGCACCAAAGGAGTTTACCTTTAGGTATGTAACACTGGCACCATCTGGTGGAAGACTAGGTAGAAGCAAGTCTTCAATTGCCAATTTAAAAAAAAAAAAAAGCCTAAGTTATCTTCAAAAAAAGATGAGCATTTTCCAAAGAAAACAACTCTAGCAATGGTTCAGTTATCACACAGAAAATCCATAACAAGCCTGGGAGAACTTAAAAAGTCTACCAATCAGAGGATCTAAGTGTACTCCCAGACAAACATCCTATCACATCTTATCCACAGAGCAGTATTTCAATAGAACAGTATTCTCTCGGCTACTTTTCCTTCAATGTCCCATACCATATTAATGAAAAGAATACTTTCCCAGCCACACAGGAAACCTTAAAAAAAACAGACCTGGGCCGGGCGCGGTGGCTCACGCCTGTAATCCTAGCACTCTGGGAGGCTGAGGCGGGCGGATCGCTCAAGGTCAGGAGTTCGAAACCAGCCTGAGCAAGAGCGAGACCCCGTCTCTACTAATAATAGAAAGAAATTAATTGGCCAA